>JAOANK020350993.1:0-14282 GCA_026257165.2 Telfairia occidentalis | reverse complement strand
ATGTGCATATTATATAGTTAATTAATTATGAGATAATTAATTAATTATATTAATTATTTTATTTTATTAAATAAAAATAATAATTATTTACGTGGGTGGGGAGTTAAAGTAACTCCCCTCCCACTCTCCCATCCTTCTCTCTTCTATAAGTTTTGTGTTGAGAACATAGAACGTAACCCTTTTATTTTTTCTCTGAATTTTGATTCACATTGTTCTTGCTTCGTCACCAAAGTAGAGGCATACCACCATCTATCTTGTTTGATCCTTGAGCATAGTGAGTGTTTTGACTTGTGGTGTTTGTGTTGCTTGAAATCGATCGTGATTGAAGAAGGTGTTCTTCAAAGGTAAAACTTCTTTCCTCGTTCTTTGTAATTTTAGTTTTCATGTATGCATCTTACAAATTAAACATTGAATGCGGCGTTAAATCACTTCCGTTGGGGATTCAATCTATTAAAATTTTAAGTCTGTGGAGCAGCAGAGATGGTTGAATCCAACTATGAAAGAATTTGTGAAGAAAGAAATCATCAAGTGGTTAGACAGTAGAATTATTTATCCCATTCCATATAGTAATTGGATCAATTCTTTTCAGTGCGTGCCTAAGAAAGGAGGAATAACTATGATCACAAATGAAGCTAACGGACTACTAGGAGAGTTACATGGGGTGTACGTATGGATTACAAGAAGCTAAACACAGCTACACGTAAGGATCACTTCTCTTTCCCTTTTATTGACCAGATATTGGATAGGCTTGCAGGTCAGACTTATTATTGCTTTTTGGATGGTTACTCTGTTTATAATCAAATTAACATAGCCCCTGGTGATAAAGAGAAAACTACCTTTACTTGCCCTTATAGTATATTTGCATTTAGGAGAATGCCCTTTGGTCTCTAGAATGCCCCAACAACGTTTCAAAGGTGTATGATGGCTATTTTCTCTAATATGGTTGAATCAATCATGGAAGTATTTATGGAAGATTTCTTAGTCTTTGGAAGTTCATTCACCATTTGTTTAGATAATCTGGGCAAAGTTTTGAAGAGATATGAAGAGACAAATTTGATTTTAAATGGAGAAAAATGTCATTTCATGGTGAAGGAAGACATTGTTCTAGACCATAGATTTTTTTTTTTTTAAAGGGAATAGAAAAGGATAGAGCAACGATTGAAATCATTGAGAAGATGGAATCACCAACTTTAGTTAAGGGAATTAGGAGATTCCTAGGCCATGCAGGTTTCTATCGAAGGTTTATCAAGGATTTTTCTAAAATCTCTAAACCTCTTTGCATATTATTAGAAGCTAACAAATCTTTTGAGTTTGATGCAGATTGCTGGAAAGCTTTTCAGGTTTTGAAGAAGGCGTTGATTGATGCACCAATCATATCATCACCCAATTGGAGTTTACCCTTCGAATTAATGTGTGATGCAAGTGATTATGTTATTAGAGCAATGTTGGGACAAAAGCATAAAAATATGATTCATCCAATTCACTACGCTAGCAGAACCTCAAAAGAGGCACAACTAAATTACACAACTACTGAGAATGAGCTTTTAGTAGTAGTTTTTGCATTTGAAAAATTTAGACCATATCTTATAGGTTCTAAAAATATTGTTTTTACAGATCATGTAGCCATTCGCTATTTGCTGGCGAAGTGGGATGCAAAATCAAGACTTATTAGATGGGTATTCCTACTGTAAGAGTTTGACTTGGAGATTAAAGACAAGAAAGGTTCAGTGAACTATGCTGCAGATCACCTGTCAAGAGTTGAGCAAACAAAAGAGATGTTGCAACAACCAAAGATCTGTGACTGTTTCTTAGATGAACAATTATTTACGGTAGCTCAAATTACAGATGTAGAAATACCATGGTTTGAAGATATTGCTAACTATCTAGCTGCTGAATGATTGCCTCTAGAATTGACGAAACAATAGCTAAAGAGATTTCTTCATGATGTACACTTTTATTACTAGGACGATCCATTTGTATACAAACAGTGTGCAGATGGAATAGTGAGAAGATGTATTTCTCAATCAAAAGTTTCAGCTATACTGAAGCATTGTCATACTCCCTATGCAGGACATTCTAGAGGGCAGAGGACCATAGTGAAAGCATTGTAATGAGGATATTTCTGGCCATCGATGTTCGAGGATGCTCATTTATTTAGCTAGATATGAGAAAAGTGCTAGAGGAAAGGAAATGTAGGAGTCAAGGATGAAATGCAACTAACTTTCATTTTGAACATAGAGTTATTTGACCTCTGAGGGATTGATTTCATGGGACCATTTCCCCCTTTGAATGACAACTCTTACATTTTACTAGTTGTTGACTATGTGTCAAAATAGGAGGAAACAATTGCTTGTGCTCAAAATGATGCTAAAACATTTCAAAATTCTTTGAAAGGAATATCTATACTCATTTTGGAACTCCATGCACTCTAATAAGTGATGAAGGATCTCATTTTATCAATAGGATCCTAAGTAATTTATTAGCAAATTATAGTGTAAAACACAAAGTATCCACCTTTTATCGCCCACAAGCCAATGGTCAAGCTGATGTTTCAAATAGGGAGATTAAGGGAATCCTAGAGAAGGTTGTAAACCCAAATAGAAATGATTGATCTTTCACATTACCAGATGCTCTTTGGGCTTACAGAAATGCATTCAAGACACTTCTAGGCATGTCTCCTTACAGATTAGTCTATGGTAAAGCATGTCATTTGCCTCTAGAGTTGGAGCACAAAGCTTTTTGGGCCTTGAAGAATCTGAATTTTGACACCATGTCTGCTAGAGTAGTGAGATTTTTGTAGTTAAATGAATTCGAAGAGCTTCGACCCTTTGTCCATGAGAATGCTAAAATTTACAGAGAAAAAACCAAGGAGAGGCATGATAAAAGGGGCATGATAAGAGGCCCATTCCAAAGCATTTTGAAGAGGACAACAAGTGTTACTGTACAACTCGAGACTCAAACTCTTTCCTGGAAAACTCAAGTTTTGATGGTTTGGACCTTTTACTATTTTGGAAGTTTTTCCATATGGAGCAATTATGCTGAGAGATTAAAAAGATGGGAGAGACTTCAAGGTCAATGGGCAGAGGATCAAGCATTATTGGGGAGAGAACTTTCTTTGGAAACATGCTTCTCTCCAATTAATAGAAGGTTGACAGAGCAAGAAGATTGCGGGAACAATTGCTGAGCATAACGATAAATTACTTTCGTTCCTTTTTTAATATTGCCTTTGCGTTATTTTACGAATGTCTCTAGGAGTATTTTGAATTTGAAATTAATTCATTTGTTTTCTTTTGTTTATTTAGATTCAATTTTATTCAGCTTAAATTAATTTAGTTATTTTGTTCCTTTTGATTTTATTGTGAATTTGAAAACTATATTTGATTTGATTTTCCTTAATTATCTCTTAATAATTTTATTTAATTTTATTGTAGGTAATTATGGAAGTTCACGCATTTTAAGTTAGCATAAATATTGTGGATGAAAGAATGGGAAAATATATTTAAATTATTCATTTATTTGAATTTTAGAATGTATAAAATTAGGGAATTAATGAAGAGATTTTATTTTTGCAGATATCAAATCCAATGAAAAAGCATTTAGTAGGATAAAAGAAGAGTTGGAATATTTTGTTTAAAAAAAATGGATTTTCATGAAGAAATATATATCATTTTCAAATTCATTGTTGTTAATTGACGAATTTGCCCCTAGGGTTTTGGGTTTATTTAAAGGAAGCACGACGATTTTCTTTGTCATTTTCCCCATTAGCTTCTTTCAAACTTTTTTTCCTGCACCAGAACCCTTAATTAAGCAAACATGCCAGCCAAAACCAAAGCAAAGATGATGAAGGGCATTGATGTTGACTTATTGCTTGATGCCCTAGCAGCTCGTCCAATGGAGGAACACATCTTACCACCACCACCACTGAAGAAAGAAAAGAAAAAGAAAGGCAAGAAGCCCACTACATCTTCTTCGCTCGTGGACATCTAACCCATAATGGAAAAAGTTTTTTCTTCCATTTAAGCACCCACGCATGAAGAAAAGAAACCATCGACCTCCGTCACTGAAATAGATGTGCAACTTGAGGAAAAACGTGAAGACAACCTGCTTGTCATTGAAGAAGTCCATGAAGAGGAGCATGTTGTTGAACAAGAGGAAGTTGTTGCTGAGGAGATTCAAGATGAGGAGCTCGTAGTGAAAGACACTCATGCGGACCCTTCTCCCAGTTCATGAAAAAGATTAAAAGGAATAAGACGACAACTAAAAGCACTTTGGAGACCCCAGAAGATTTTGTTCCATCTTCACCCAGTCCGAAGAAAGCAAGAAGGAAAGGAAAAGAGTCAATGTTGGATCATCGTCTGCCTGTTCGTGATTGCTTGGTTAATGATGTTGCATGTCGAAGATATGAAGACATCAAGAAAATAAACTTGTTAGCAGAAAGAGGATTTTTGGAGCCCTATGATGAACTCCCTCGTTTTATCGTTATTGCAATCACTAACCATTCATGGGAATACTTTTTCAGAAAACTTGAACCAATGATTGTTGGGATTGTGCGTGAGTTTTATGTCAATCTTGATGAATACACTGAATTTAAAACGATAGGACGATGAGTTCCAGTTGATTTCTCGCCATGAGCCATCAATAGCATTTATCACCTCCAAGATTTCCCCACGCAGCCTACAATGAGATGATCGTCACTCGTTCACAGGAATAATTGATTGTTGTATTTAGAGAGTTCGGGATTGAGGGAGTACAGTGGCACATATCTTCAACTGGTGCCAAGACGGTCGAATCTGCTTTTCTAAAATCCTGAAGTTAACACCTTGTTATCTTTCTTCAAACTTTGATTGCTTCCAATGACGCACGAATCTACAATCAAGAAAGATCACATTCTGCTAGTATTCACTATCATTCACTCCCTTAGGATTGATGTAGGAAAAATTATTGCCTCCAAAATTTATCTATGTTCAAGAAAGAAGGTAGACAAGCTACTTTTCTCCAACACTGTTACCGCGCTATGAAAAAGAGTTGGTGTTCCAATATTTCTAGATGGATATACTCTTTTTTATAAGGGAGTGATCAACACAACAAATCTTGTGCGCCTGTGACGTGATGAAGTGCCACGTCATGTTGGAGGCCTTCTTAGTGGTGTTCATCATTTGTTGAAGCAACAAGAATTGCTAATGAGCAGCATGAAATTTCAAGAAAGACAATTTCAAACTTACTAGAGTTATGCCCGTAGGCGGGACATTGCACTTAAGAAGGAAATCCTGGTGAACTTCACAAAACCTTCTCTAGGTTTTTCCCCTTTTTTAGATGACTTGATGAATTTGTGGACCCAACCCCTCCTAATGCATGAGGAGGCTGCTAAGGAGCCAAATCCACCGTTTGAAGAATGAATATGAAGTTTGATGAAGTCTAGGCATGTTGGCTATCCCTCGTTCTTTTTTTTTTTTTAATCTGTTATCTTTTGTTATTTAATTTCCTTGTGTCATTCGTTTCTTCTTTTATTATTTAATGTTTGACCCTCCCCCTGATATTTGTATAATCCCCCCCCCCCCCTTTTGAATGCAATATATTTTGGTTAGGGTATCATCTGTCTCTGTCGAGCATTCTAGTTTTATCTTTAGGATAAATTCTTGAATACTGAGCAAATTGTTCGATCTACCATTAATAGAATTTGATCAACCCTTGGGGATAAATAAATATTGACTAATATGAGGGTCGTAGTTTGTGTTTCTAAAACAAAACAATAACAAGATAAAGAACTCTAAGCATGCAATTAATTCAAGCCTTAATGCTCTAATAGACAAGTGCAAACCTTAAAACTTACAAGCATATTCTATCACCAAAAGATTTCAAGGCCCATTCTCTTCACCTCATGTGTGTGTGTGTGTGTGCAAGCCCATCTAGTCCTAGCCCTTATAAGCCCGGGGTGACCTTAGAAAAACCTCTCGAGGCTCTCCTACTTCAACCAATAGAACATCTAAGCAAATCAAATGCATCCTAGAGACTTATTAGCGCTTTTCTTTCTTTTTTTTTCTTTTTTTTTCTTTTTTTTCCTGAAAGGGAAGGTTGTATCACCTTCATTCTAGCTTACCCCCACTTCCTCGGCTTTGAGTATCCAACTGCGAGCAATATAAACAACCCTTCCCTTTTTCTTTTTTTGCTAAAAGAGGAGCCTAGTCAAGACGTGATACATTCGTTCTGGCATACCCCTACTTCGTTCTGGCTTCCCCAGCAATAGTGCCAAAAACTTGATCCCTGACACATGGCAATTACTGCAATGTATTGGTTAGTTTTAATATAGTGGAATTGAGTATCAACTGTCATCCTTAGGATTGAGTTTCTAGTTTGATTAATTACCTCAAATAGTCACACCTCATTTTATCTAGGGGAATCGATTATTGAAAGGAAAATCTAAATTACTCTACTCCTACTCCTAGATAGATGGAGGTTCATAAGGAGAGCATGCCTTCACCAAAATGACATGTTTTGTGACACTACACTTTATTAACAAACAGACTTTTCTATCACGATGCAACCATAAGTTGGGATTAACTAATGTTTGGCTTCCCCTATCGAGGTTACCTAGTCTCTCACTAAGTGCAGACTCAACATCTTGGTCTATTAACCACACACTAGCAAGACATTATGAATTACCTATCGATTATCACCCTTTAGAACACTCATTATGATTCCATTCTCTCTCGAGCTCAGGGCAAACACACTTTTCATGACGGTTCACAATAGACCCACTAGAGATAATAATACATGCTTTTATAAAATAAACCTCATGCATTCAAGATCTAATCTAAGTCTTACTCTCTCGAGCTAAAACTTAAATCAATTCAACAATTAATCTTTGATCAGGAGATTAAAAGCATTAAGCCAAAAAAATGCATGAATGAATCACGAAGGATAAGAAAAACCCCATAAAATTAATTAAGCAAAAACAGAGTCACAATGCATTACGAGTTAAGGCGGAATCCTGCCACTCAAATCTACAAAATTAAGAATAGAGACTCCCTCAAGAAATTACAAATTGAAACTAAATTTACAAAAGGTAAAGAAAACTCCCTAAGACAGGTGCCACACTCGTTCTCGATGTGAAGCCCGTAATCCCGAGCCTCAAATCGTTCCGAGGACTCCATGGGAAGCTCCTCTTCCTTCTGAAAACCATGCTCCAAAGTGTAGTCTCGACTCTCCAAATGGTCTCCTTCTTTTGGAATGAGAAAATGACCTTTTTAAAATGATTCTGCCCGCAGCGCCGACGCGCTATAAGACAATGTCTCGATGCTAGTCTTATGTGGTCAAAGCTTGTGCGGCGCATCCATCGCATAGGGCATCAAAATGTTGCAGCGTTGAGACGCTGGTTCAAGGTTGGCAAAAAAGGCATGCGCGCTAGAGCGCACGCGTGCGAGAACTAACGGTGTCGAGCATGGTGTGGAGCGACATTTAGATGCTGAAGGCTTTGCTTGTGCGGCTGGGCGAGGCGTACGCTAGGTGTTGCAAGCGCATAGGCGACGTTGAGCTCAACGTTACCTGCTGCTAATGGGAGCACGCTTGCGGATGTGTGTGTGATGTTCTACAACATCGAGATGCTGTTGAGCAGTGTCTCAACGCTAATGATACCAACTTGAATTCTCCAGCAAATTTCAGCGTCTCAACGCCCTAGCATGGCATCTCGAGGCTGCAGCCTCGAGTCTAAATGTATTTTGGCCTCCTTTCTTCTTTCCTTAGCTAAATTTGGTTTTCTTAAGCTTGTTTTTCAACCCGAACAACCCTAAATTCATAGTTTCCTCAAAAAATACTTGGTATCTACAATTTACAAATAAATGCATGGAAGCTCTGAAATTAACGAACAAAACTAGCTAAAATTAAGCCTAAGGATAACACATTTTTATGTATTATCCGTTTCCTAGTGTTGAAAACTTATTGACTTCGAATTGTTTTGCACAATTAAGCCCACATAGTTTACCTATTCTTAAGAAATGCCTTTTAGCTTAATGATTCTTGAGGAAACCTTGCTTCTGCAATTAGAAGACCATTTTGTTTGCCCGATCAATCTTGTTTAGGATTCTTTAGACTAAGTTTGGGAACCCTTACCCCCCCCCCCCCCTTTACTGTCTAGCACATTGAGGACAATGCACATTTTTCATTTTAGGGATTCTATCCCTTTGGTTCTTCTTTAGCTATATTGAATTATTTTGAAAATTGTAAAAGTGCATTCCACTTTTCTTGGTAGTGCACACATCTCCCTTTAGACACTTACTTTTCTTGAGTAGGCCTAGTAACCAAGGGAGGTTATGACTCTCGTAATTTCCACTGTGTCAAAAAGGAACTCAAGAGAAGGGTGAATATTCCCAAAAAAAAAGAAAGAAAGAAATTACGAGGGATGAATGAATGTTTCTTGAATGTTATTGTTTCCTTAGAACAAGAAGGTTTGCTACCAAGAATAAGATTTAAATTCCTGATAAGTGATGAGCCTTGAAAATAAAGGCTATGACTTGAAGGGAACAAAAATTTTGTTGTGTGAAAAACTTGAGAAAGGAATCTATGAGCAGTTTTTGTAAACTGAAGTCTATGGAACCTAAAGATAGGATTGAGAAGGGAATAGGATGAGTGTTTGATTGAAGGATTGCACAGTGAATTTAATATGTTAGGAGTTAGAAAACTACGAGCCAGGGCCTTTAAAATAAGTAAAATTTGTGACATAAGTTGGATAGTTGATAGTCTTTCATTGAGCTATTTATCAAATGCTACGACAAGATTTTGTTTGCCAGATCATTCTGTTTGATTTTGCAGAGGTCTAAGCATTACTCGAGGACGAGTAATAGTTCAAGTTTGGGGATTTGATAACTATCTAAAAGAGAGTTATTATGAGGCTTTTAGGCTAGATTTCATCTCCTTAGTTGCCTAATTTTCTTTGATTTGTGGATTAATTGCTTGAATTATCTTTGTTTTGTAATTAGAACTCTTGAGAATGCCCACATTGTTGAATGATTCTATTTATGACAACAATTAAATAGAATTGGAGAAAAGTATGATTAATTACTACTGATTCTGAATATTTTGTCAGCAAATTGCTGATAGAGCATTATTCTGGTAGAACTATTGATCGAGTATTTTTGGAGTAAAATGGACAGAGAAGATCCTTGCGAGAATAATGAAATTTAAAAAAATATGGAGGTAAATTTCTTTTTACGAAATTAAATAGTCATAGGATGAATGACACGTGGAAAAGTTGACCTCATGAACTTCTAATCACAACAAAAGAGCTTTAAATAGAAAGAGTTGCCCCCAAAGAGAGGAGTTCGACTTTTAGAATTATTCGACTTAGACTCAGTCCATTATCGATTTCTCTTCAGCCATCTTCTGACCTTATCGAATTCCCATAGAGAAGAACTTGCAGAAGGAAGAAACTTCATTGAAGGCTGGAGCAAAAAAGACGATTTTTGCTACTTCATTTGTGGAGCAATATAATTCTACAGTTCCTTTAGAGTTCCTTTGTTATTAATGAATTTATTATTTTCATTTATTTTTTTGTTGTCTTTTCAATATTGTAGCATGAACTAATAACGTTTAGGTGAAAATTAAGGGCAATATTGTTGAACTGATTCAAAACTTAAGTAAATTTTGTGAATTGAATTGTTTTAAAGGTGTTCTGTATTGCTTAATATTTGTGTCTGTCTAGCCAAGACACATGAATACCTTCTCTATATTTCTCGAGAAAATAGGAGGAGTCGATTGCTTTTAAAACACATTAGCCTGTAAATTAGGTTAGCAACTAGCTAAGTTAGGAGGTTAGGGATAATCACTCGCCTAATGCACAAAAACAACAGGTTTAATTCATATAGTTTAGCAGAAGTTAACTTAAGATAATTGGAAAATCTTGGAGGATTTAGAGACTATTGTTGTGTGATTCGATTTTGTAATTCTTTTGCTTCAGTATTCTATTTCAGGGAAAGTAGAATTATAGCTTAATCCAAACCTATTTATTCATATCGTTACAATTTCGAAAGCATTCTTTTTATTCTGTCATTTAAGTTAATTCAGCTTTATTTACAAAAATAATTAATCGTTTATCTTTGTTACTCTTTGAATTTACTAATAGAGTGAGTTATAATAGTTCAAAATCTACCAATAATCCCGGTGGAGACGATATAAATACTTATTACTTGTTGTTGACTGTATACACTTGCACATCATTTGTGTAGTTATTATTGCAGTTTTGAGCCACACCATCACAAGCAACATGGTCATGCCTTATTAAAAATGATATTCTGGAAAAGGAATAGAATTTTGTCAAAGCAAAATCAGAAGGCTATTTAAGATAGAGTGTGGTCATGTCTTATTAAAAATGACCTTCGACCCAAAAATTGAACATTTTCTATTAAAAACACCGAAAAACTAAAAAGGCAATTAACCAAGTGAAAACAAGGATAAAAAAAGTATTTGGATTGTCTCTCAATAGTACAACCATTTAACATCATTATGCTCGACGTATTTTTTTTTGCACATCAAGGCACATAAAAGTTCTCATATTTCTTCGCCAATTTCTTCCTAGAATCAACATAGCCTGCTAAGAGAAGCAAACACATAAATTTTTCAAGGGCACCAAAATTAGAAATATTTTTAGATTTTCTAATATATAACATAAAATAAGACTCAAGTGACATGGAAGACAGAACAAACTCAAGAGAATGACGAAAAGAAAATTCATGAATAATGGAAATTCCAGGAGGTGGAATAGACGAAGGCTCTTTAGCCTCGAATTCTATCATCGAATCTCCGTTTTAGGTTGAAGCTCGACCTCTTCCTTAATCTCACAAACCTGATCTTTGCATGGCAAAAAATTCTCAATCTCATCATCATTGAGAGGGTACTCCTCCTCACCATCATTGCCTCGATGGTATAGACAACATGTCGCTCTAGTAAACTCTCCAATCTCCTCACCAAATAGGTAATTTGGTTATCCAAGTCTTGCATCATGACTTGAGTCTCCTACTGAAATTGAAGAGTATTATCAACAAGTTCATTAACTATTTCTTCCAATGACATACCTGGGCTTGAAATTTGATGATACTGGCTCGACTGTTCATCTTGGCTTCCATAGCTGAAGTTAGATCGATCTATCCATCCAAGATAGTATGTGCTCAAGTAATGATCATCATACATGTGGTATGGGATAGGAAATTCTCTCATGGTGTGAGCATCACACATGAAGGTATGTTGCAGCTAAGGGCGTGTTTCGGCGAGGTGTCCTTGAAATGGACGTATTCTACATGCCTCTATTACTTTCAATTTCCTAGCAACCAATTGATGAACTACTAAAGTTAGCTCGAAAATTTGGCTTCTAAGCTCACTAACCTCATCATTCTGATAAGCAGCCCTTGTTGCAGCTGACGCCCAATATTGTTGAGAAATATCTATCATGTTACAATAAGTAGACAACAAAAACAAACAGCAAGAAGTTTTTTTTAAAAAAAAAATTAAACAATGAAAAGTTAATCTAGTTCACCAGAAACGGCGTCAAATTTGGTCGGGTTCCAAAGCCCTTCAAATTAAATATTGATTCTTATAATCTAAATTGTAGAGATAGTGGAACCAAGTCGAATCCCAAGGGAACTAAGAGGATTAATTTCTCAATGCTAATCAATAAAACTAAAAATAAAAAGGGGGGAGGGGGTTTGAATTTGTGAATTGACTTAAACTAAATTAAACTAAGGATTAACAAAAGTAAAAAAAAATATTAAATTAATAAAAATGGATCTTACCAAATATCCAATCAAAGGTAAATTTTCATTCAATTGTAATTTGATCATAAGCTTAAAAAGATCATTTTCAATTCAAGAACTTAGTCTATTAGACACGATAGCGTGACAAGTATAAATTGTCATGAATTCATTGATTCGAACCAAGCATCCAAGTCAATTCTTATCAATAAATTAAGTGGGCACGATAGCGTTCCATATCAATTGAAAGATAGCATTAAAACATTGAGATGACTAAACCAAAACTAATAAATTGAGATCGATACAATTTAATCAATTTTGTTTCTTTATTTCCCTAGAGTCTATTATGCAAGCTATGTTGTAAAAAGGAATAGCCACATTTACAAACACATAACCCAACTCTTTTGTTATTCCTTCGTAATAACTAAGATCACAAATTCATGGATAGCGGTATAAAGATCGAAATTAAATTAAAGCGTCAATTTAATTAATAATGATCATTCATAAAATATAAGAACAAGAAATAAAGATTTCTTGGAAGAAAATTCTAGAAAGGATCAATGCCTCAGAAAATTTACAATTGGAATTGAAATTGGCTCACCCTTGAATTAGAAATGAAAAATTAGCCACTCATGATGACTAAGATTGAACTTGATCAAAAGGAAAAAATTCGCCAAGAAACTCAAATGTACATTGTGTTTTTCTACATGCTAATGCCTCCCTTTTATAATCAAATAGCAAACAAAAAACTCTAACCACCCAAAGAATTTTTCAAATGCAAAGAGAACTTTAACTAATGAATTTCCACAAAAAGGAGAATTTTCACAACAAATTTTGACTCCCAACAATAATTTCTAATATATCTTTTTCCTTCCATAAAAAATCTGCAGTTCCCAAATTACAAGGGGTGGTCAATCCTTATTTAAAAAAAAAAAAAGTCTTCTGTAAAAACTTCCTTCAAGAGAACTAAAAACGAGCCTTGAGGTTGAATTCCACGAAATCCTTGGTATTTCACCATCTAAATTAAATTAATCATAATTTCCTTAATTTAGCACGAAAATCTGTTTAAAACATAAAGGAACTTTACAACCCATCACTCACCCTCTGATCACACTGAAATGTCTAAAACATGCATCAAAATGACTAAAATGCTTCTTAATGTCATTTTGAACTTTAAAACAATCTAAAAAACCACGAAATTAAACTTAAGAACCCCTTACCCACCCCGATCATGCTTAAATATCTAGAACATGCACAAGATGACTAAAATATTCCTAAGTGTCCTTTTGAACTTAAAAACAACCTAAGAACTACTAAAGTAAACTTTAGAACTCATTACCCACCCTCGATCACATTGAAATGTCTAAAACATGCACCAAGATGACTAAAATGCTCCTAAGTGTCATTGTGAACTTAAAAACAACCTAAAAATCACTAAAGTAAACTTAAGAACCTGTTTCCCACCCCCGATCACGCTAAAATGTCTAAATCATGCACCAAGATGACTAAAATGCTCCAAAGTGCCATTATAAACTTAAAGACAACTTGAAAACCACTAATGTAAACTTACGAACCCGTTACCCACCCCGATCATGCTAAAATATCTAAAACATGCACAAGATAACTAAAATGCACCAAGTGTTATTGTGAACTTAAAAGCACCCTAAAAACCAGTAGAGTAAACTTAAGAACCTATTACCCACCCTTGATCATGCTAAAATGTCTAGAACATATGTCAAGATGACTAAAATGTTCCTAAGTGTCATTGTGAACTTAAAAACGACCTAAAACCCATTAATGTAAATTTAAGAACCCGTTACCCATCCCTTGATCACGTCGAAATATGTAAAACATGTACAAGATGACTAAAATGCTTCTAAGTGTCTTTTTGAACTTAAAAACAACCTAAAAATCACACAAGTGAACTTTAAACTCGTTACCCACCCCTATCATGCTGAAATGTCTAAAACATGCACCAAGATGACTAAAATGCTTTTAAGTGTCATTGTGGATATAAAAACAACCTAAAAACCACTAAAGTAAACTTAAGAACTTGTTACCCACCTCTGATCACATTAGAATGTCTAAAACATGCACCAAGATGACTAAAATGCTCCTAAGTGTCATTGTGAACTTAAAAACAACCTAGAAACCAGTAATGTAAACATAAAAACCTGTTACCCACCCTTCGATCACGTCAAAATATGTAAAACATGCTCAAGATGAGTAAAATACTTCTAACTATCTTTTTTAACATAAAAACAACCTAAAAATCAGACAAGTGAACTTTAAACCCATTACCCATGCCCTATCACGCTGAAATGTCTAAAACATGCATCAAGATGACTAAAATCCTCCTAAGTTCTATTGTTAACTTAAAAACAACCTAAAAGTCACTAAAGTAATTTTAGAACTCATTACCCACCCTCAATCATGTTGAAATGTCTAAAACATGCACCAAGATTACTAAAATACTCCTAAGTGTCATTATGAACTTAAAAACAACCTAAAAACCACACAAGTGAACTTTAAACCCGTTACCTACCC
>JAOANK020350798.1:0-14283 GCA_026257165.2 Telfairia occidentalis | reverse complement strand
TTAATTAACCTTAGACTTAGAAAATTTTGTAATCAATTGTATCCATAAGTGAATTAGTTTGTTTAATTGTTTCGTTCGCCATACCAAGACCCTAAAACCTTCATTGTATTGATTTTTACACCATTAGCGTATCTCCTTTTAGTGCAATTCTATAGCTTAGAATCATTGTATGAATTTGGATTTCCTAAATAAAATTGAAAGAATAAATTAATAACTAAGGAAATTAGAAAATTGGATCCCCAGAGGACGATACTCTATCCCTTAGGGCTGATTTATATTACAACTTCACCCATACACTTGCGGTAATGCATTGTTGGGTGCGATCACCTACCCTTTAAATCGGGAGAAGTTGTCACCCATCAGTTCAATTTGTGCAACATGCAAACATTCATGCATAGGTCTCAAAATAACTTAACAAACATATCAAGCTCACGGTATTCAATTAACATAATACTTATGATACTTTGAACACACCCAAGCACAATAATCAAACAGTGACTCTAGCATCCAACAAAACATGTTTATACTAATCATGGCCTTCAACATAAATTAAGGCAACATAAGGGAACTCAAGAATTGTACATGCCATGCTTACTATCATATAATGCATAACACACAATAAGATATTATACAATGTAGCAATCAATTTATCTAACCTAGCCCGAAGGCTTATCCGAGAGCAAAGCCACTTACTTTAGCTTTCCAATTAAGCCTAAATTAAATCTTAATAGTTCAGCCTACGCTTCTCTAAAAATTACACTACATAGTTCCCAAAATTGAGAACGTTAACGACATATTTATGATATAAAGGATTAACGCTCATCTAAGCTAAGGTTTTGGAAAAAGGAAAATATGTCGAGCTCAATATTCAGCATCGCCATCGAAAGAGATTCTCCTTCTATTTCCGCATAGTTCATCTGTCGATCTACTCATTCCTCATATCCATGTTCCAAAACTCGTTATCTAGCAACCTCATGTGCCGCTGGAAGTTGTTGTTTGAAAGGACAAGCGCCTTCTTGTGCCGACTCACCTTCGTCAACATGGTGGTGCTTCGTCGTCACTGGTTCCACTTGTGGTGATGCCGCAGCTGCGCAGCGCCATGTACATTGTCACTACCTTCACTAGAGAGGAAAACAGGGACACCGCCATGAAAGGTCATTAGTTTGCAAGAGAGAAACCTAGTTGCGCCGCCATAAGGAGAGTCATGCCAGCCATCTTGAGCTGGTGGCTATTGCTGTCTTTTACCACCATGTACTGGTGGTTGCCGCTGGGGAGAGAAGAGAGGGAGAGAAAGATTGTGTGAGGGAGGAAGAAAGAGAAAGCTTAGAGTTTTCTTTGCAAAGAGAAGGGTGGTTAGGGTTTCTTCTTATTTTATTTAAATGCGCCCACAAACCTTACCTTTACCTTTTATCTTATCTTAATCCAAAATAAAAATCCAAAAAAATTTTATAATCTTCTCCTCATTCTCTCTCATCAAAAAAATAAAACCAATTAATTCTTAACTCCAAAATCTATCTAATTAATACAATTAATTCTCAGTTACATAACTATTAATTCACAAAATAGCACCTATCAATGTATTTCTAGGATTAAAATTCTAAAAAGAGACTCAATCTCATAAGTCATACTAGATTTATTTTAAAATTTGTTTTATAAAGTACATACCTGAGATGTAGTTTGAGAAACGATATCTTGCATTAGCCTATAGCACATAGATAGAGATAGAGATAACTTATTTTAATAAGGAGCACACTTGCAAAATTAGAAGGAAAAAAAATGAATATGATATTGTGCAACCACTTTTATGTTTTGCAAATATAACAAAAAAATCAAAGCCTAGCCTAAACTAAAATATATGAAAGTCTAGAATACCCTTAAAACGATGGTTTTTTTTATCAAGGGATGCAATTTTATATTAGGTATATCAGTAATATTAGTGATATACCATTGATATACCATTGATATACCACTGATATATATGATACAAGTATATATTTGAAATACTATTTCCTTGATACATGTAACACAAAGTATATTAGCGATATATTTAATATTATATAAGTAATATTAGTGATATATTAGTACAATTAGTGATATAACATAGATATATGTATTTGATATTGTTGATATACTATTTTCTTAATACATGTAATTACAAGTATATCAATGATATACTTAGTATTAGATATATCACTAATTTAATGTTCAATAGTTGATCTTTAATCAACCTTTTTATATTTAGTTTTTAGCAATCTCTATTGTGCCTATGGTTAATGATTTTTCTATAAGCTACTTCTAAATTTTTGTTAAACAATCAATGGAGAAAATAAACACAAAACTAAATAAGAAAAACGAAAGTGACGAATGAACAAGAAATTTTTTAACAAAAAGAAAGACAACAAAAATATGAAAAGGTTGACTTAGCTTATTTGAAGGAGAAAATTAAAGGAGTAAAACAAGTTAAAAATGTTTCGTAATTTAGTATAGGATTGATATACTTCCATATTAAGTATATCTTTCATTTAGTATACAATTGGTATATTTCACATAGGAATGTTAATGATATATGTATATAATTCATATACTTCATATTACCCATATGGGTGTGCATGGTTCGGTTTGATCTGATTTTGGTCAAAACCAATCATCAAACCGAACCCCTCGATTTTAAAAGAGTTGATGATATAAACCATTAAGCTTCAAATTATGATTCATATTTGTATTTAATAATTTTGATATAATTTATTATTTTTCAATTTTATCATTCTAGAACATAGTAATTATTGTTATTTTAGTCTTTCTATGCCATTGATGATGAGGTTGCAAATTAGGGTTTAGTTGGGAGACTATATAAAGTCTTGCCAGGAGATTGTTTTAGACAGTTTTAGTTTTTGAATGAAATTTAGCCTTAAGAGCTTTTTCTTCAAGTTTAGCCAAGAGCTTGTTGAATGTTTTGCAATTCATGTCTTGAGTTGTATTCCAAGAACATTCAAGTAGGATTGATCATCCTATCTTCTGTAGTGTTCGACTTTTGGGCTAAAAGAACTCGTTCCTTGCCTCAAGAGCTTTGATCTTAAGGTAATTCATTTGTAACACAATCCTAAGGGTTGAATTCTAAATCGATTTGGGGTTTTAGGGCTTAACAATTAGGGGGTTTTCCTTAAGTAGACGAGTTTTTTTAATTATAATTCCCTAGGTTTTCTTGTCATTCCTTTTATTTTCCAACTCACACACATCATGTTTTACTTCTCTTGGAAGGAATGATACAGCAGTAGAATCATATATAACTTTGTGATCTAATGTACTCAGAATGTCATCACAAAGTAGGATAGTTTTAGGCTCAGTACTATCTACTTTCTCTATTGCACTACCGTCAACACATTCTTCTCCAAAAATAATAAGTGGTACAGTAGTAGTAGTTGGATTACGATGATCTAATTCTTTTCTATCTAATGACGTATGTTGCCTTGTGCCATGGTGAGGCTCAAAATTGCAATAGAAACCATACAAAGCAATGTGCAACTGTACATAGTCAGCAGCTAGTGATACGTATTTAAATCGTCTCCACAGGGATTATTGGTAGATTTTGAACTATTCTAACTTAACTTCTTAGTAAATTCAAAGAATAACAAAGGACTATTATTTTGTGAATTTTTACTATTAATGTTGGACTAAATAAAATGATAGAATAAAAAGAATACTTTTGTGGTTGTAACGATGAGAATGAATGGGTTCGAATTAAGGTATAATGTTGTTTTCCCTGGAATAGGATGTCGAAGCAAAAGATTTGCATAATCAAATCACACAACAATAGTCTCGGAATCCTCTCAGATCCCCCAATTATCATAAGTTAATTCTCATTAACTGATATGAGTTAAACATGTTATTTTTATGCATTAGGTGAGTGATTATCTCTAACCTTCTCACTTAGTCGTCACTAACCTAATCTAGAGGCTAATGTGTTCTAAAAGCAATATACTCATATTTTTTTTTGAAACATAGAGAATATATTCGTGTGTGTTGGCAAGACAGACATAAATATTAAACAATCAAGAACACTTCTAAAACAATTCAATTCCACAAGCTTTACTTTAATTCCGAATAAGTTCAACAATATCTCCCTTAATCCTCACCCAAAGGTGATTAGTTCATGCTAAAACGAATAAAAGACAGCAACAAATAAATGAAAATAGTAAACGAGTTCATGATAAAAGAAGACTCTAAAGAACGACAGAAGACGGTTACTCCACGAAAACAAATGCAAAAATTGATTTTTTTGCTCCAGCGTTCAATGGAGTTTCTGCGTTCTACAAGCTCTTCTCGACGGGAATTTAGAATTGCAATGACAAGGTGGATGAAAACTTGTGGAAGAAAAATCTAGAAACTAAAATCGAACATTAAACTTGAAAAATGGACTATTTCTTCAATTGGCAGCCGCATTTTCTATTTATAGGCTTTCCGTTGTGATTAAGAAACTTATTAGGTCAAATCACCCACGTGGATCGTATCTAATGGGTGATTAATTCCGTAAAAGAAAGATTTGTTTCCATATTTCAAATTTCTATTATTTTCACGTTGATCCCCTATGTACGTTTTGCTCCAGAATTGATTAATCAATAATTCTACTAAAATAATGCTTAATCATTTATCTGCTAAACAAATATCAAGAATTTGTAGTAATTAACCCTAAATTCCCTTTGTTTCATTCAAATGCTAGCATAAATAGAATAGTGCAACAATATGAAGGTCCCAAAAGTTCTATATGTAAAACAAAGATAAATCAAGCAATTATTCTATAAATCAAAGCAATTTACTCCAAGAACTAGATGAAATCTAGCCTAAAAGACTCCTAATAACTTTCTTTTGGAGAGTTATCAAATCCCAAAACTTGAACTATTGTTCATCCTCGACTAATGCTTTAGATTTCTGAGAGATCAAACAGAATGATCTAGCAAACATCATTCTGTAGCAGATTTAGATAAACAATTTAGTGAAAGACTATCAACTATCAAGTTATCTTACATCTCTTTCAAGTCAATCTCTTATCTTTCATTCATCTTTTTGCACATGCCACAAATTTCACTTATTCTAAAGGCCCTAACTCTTAGTTAGGAAACTCCTAAATCATTAACTTCACTATGCAATCTTTCAATCAGATTCTCATCTTATTCTCTTCTCTAATCTGTCTTCGGATCCCCTAGATTTCACTTATAGAAATTGCTTACAGAATTCTCTCTCAAACATATTTCATACAGCAGAGGTTTTATTCCCTTCAAGTTATAGCCTTTATTTTCAAGACTCATCACTTATCAAGAATATCATTCATATTCTTTGTAGCAAGTCTTCTTGTTCTAAGGAAGTAATAATATTTAGGCAAAACTCATCCCTCATAATTCCCTTTTTTTATTTATTTTTTTTTTTTTTTTTATTATTATTATTATTATTATTATTATTATTATTATTATTTTAATATTAACCTTTCTCCTGAGTTAATTTTGTAAACAAGAAAAATAGGTGTCTAAAGGGAGAGGATTGTTCTACAAAAAATAGCAAAATGCATTTTTACAACTTTCAGGATAATTCAATAAGGCTCAAGAAAGGACCAAAGGGACACAACATCCCCAAACTTAAAATGCGCATTGTCCCCAATGTGTTGGACAATAGAGGAAAATGAGAGAATCTCTAAACTTAATCTAAAAAATCCTAGACAAGTTTGATCAAGCAAATCAAATGTTCCTCCAATTGCTGGAGCAAAGTATTCTCAGGGATCAACTAAACTAAAAGAAGTTTCTTACGACTAGGCAAAATAAATAGTCCTAGTTATGCAGAAAGATATGTAGTCAATAAGCTTTCAACCATAAAAAATAGAAACTAAGGCTTTCATACTAGTAAAATATTGTCTCTCACTGAATGGTTTATCAAATTCCATTAATGCTGGATCAAAAGATTTGCTCAAAACAAGTAATTTGATCATAACAATAAAAACAAGACACATTGCTATAGCACAACAATTAAGAACCCAACAAAAGTATACTTCATTTAACGGATGCAGAGGTTACAAAATCAATTAGGTGAGTGAGGTTCAATAATAAACTATCAAAAGCACAAAATAACAGAAACAAAGAGAATAAATAACGAGAGATACAATATAGAAAGAGCAAAGGACAACCAACATCCTCAACCGACATCAAATAAAAGAATCATTCTTCAAATCGTAGGATTGGCTCCTCTACAGCCTCATCATGTACTATAGAGGGGGTTGAAGCCATAAATTACTCAAGTCGTCAGGAAAGGGAGGAAAGCCTTCATCAAATGGTTTGGTGAATTCACTTGGATTGCCTTTTTGAGAGCAATATCGCACCTATGGGCATAGCTCCAATAGGCCTGCAATTTCCTTTCTTCGAATTCCATGAGGCTCATCAGCAATTCTTGTTGCTCCAGCAGATAGTGAACACCACTAAAAAGGTCGCCCACTCGAGGTGGTGCTTCATCACGCTGCAACCACAAAAGATTTGCTATGTCGATCACCCCCTTGTCGAGTAGAGGCATATCATTTGGAAATATTAGAACACCAGCCCTCTTGCACAATGCAGTAATGGTGTTTGGGAGAAATAGCTTACCCACCTTCTTTCTTGAACAGAGATAAATTTCTGAAGCAATAATTTTTCCTACATCAATAATGAGTGAATGAAGGATAGCGAATATCAGGAGAATGTGATCTTTCTTGATTAAGGAATCATGTGTCACTGGAAGTAGGTGAAGTTTGAGAAAAGAGAACCTTGTGTTAGCTTCAGATGTCAGAAAAGTAGATTGGAACATCCTAGTGCTAGTTTAAGATACTCGCCATTATGCTCTCTAATCCCTACCTCTCTTAATGCGGTGTTCAGTTTCTCCTATGAGGGAGCAATGATTATCTCATTCCAGACAGGGGGAAATCTTTGAGGCGATAAATGTTGTTGCTGCCTCTGGGCAAAAAATCAACTAGAACTGTTCGTATCATCATTTCAAATCCATTATACTCATCAAGATTGGCACAAAACTAATGGAAAATCTTAACAATCGTTGGTTCAGGTCTCCTGAAAAAGTATTCCCACGAATGATTAGTGATTGCAGTAAAGATCAAACAACAGAGTTCCTCATTAGGCTCCAAAAATCCTCTTTTTGCTAACAAGATTCTTTTTTTTATGTCTTCTTATATACGATGAGCAGCATCATGGATCAAGCGATCACGAACAGGCAAATGATGATCCAACATTAGTTCGTGCATTAGCTTCTTTTCTTTCATTTTCACTTTCATTAAACTTGGCGATGCCAGAATAAATTCCTCTAGGGTTTCTAGAATGCCTTGAGGCGTAATCTTCTTCTTCTTCTTAATCTTTTTCTTCCTCTTCGATGAATTGTGGCAAGGGTTAGCATGAGTCTCCGTCCCCAAGGATCCTTCATCTTTAGTTTCTTTAGCAACCACATCCTTTTGGTTCACGACAGGCTCCTTTTCTTGGACTCTGGCCTTCACGCTTTTCTTCAAGTTGGACTTCGGTCTTAGTAATAGGGGTTGTAGGTTCCTCTTCTTGATGCATGGGTGCTTGAATCGCAGAAAGAACTTCATCCACGATGGGTTGGATGTCCATGGGTGATGGAGGTGGAGTATGTGCCTTGCCTTTCTTTTTCTTTAATTTCTTTGGTGGAGGTGGCAGTGGAATGGTTACTTCTGCTAGAGGAGATGCTAGGGCATCTAATAGCAAGTCAGAGTTGAAGTTGCACATTTTCTTTGCTCTAGTTTTTAGAGGCATGGTTTCTCAAAGAGGATTTTTGTTTGAAAGAAAGAAAGCAAATGAAGTGAAGAAGATGACGATCAGGGTTTAGTTTATGAATATAAATAGATCTAAAACCCTTACGGCAAATCAGTCACTTAGGGAAAGATTAGTTTAAAAATCTCTTAATTAATCCCCATGAATTATCAAATTCCCTTGGAATAAAATATTCCAATGGATCTTTTCTTATGCGGCTGCTCTGTCAGATCTCCTAGTCCCTGGAAAAGAGACGTTTGATCATTAATTACGGTAGATAATATTTTTGCAATAATATTTTTGGATTTTTATTTTTAATTGAAATAAAAAATTATACACGAATAAAATTCTCATATCAAATCTAATTTTAAAATGCAAAAGGAAATTTTAAAAAAAATTGGCATAAAATAAAATAAAGTAACTAAATTGAAATTTAATGAAATCAAATCTAATCAAATTAAATAAATGAAAAAATAAATCAACTTCAAATTTAAAATACTCTAATGAAAACATTCCTAAACTAAAGCACAAATGAAATTAGAAAACGGAGTGAAAATTAGATATTGTCATGCTCAGATATTGCTCCCACAATCTTCATGCTTTGTCAATTTTCTAGCAACTGGAGAGAAGCACTTTTCTGAAGAAAATTTTCTCCCCAATAATGCTTGATCCTCTATCCATTGACCTTGAAGCTTCTCCTATCTTTTTCATCTCTCAACATGACAGCTCCATATGAATATACTTCCAAAATAGTGAAAGATACTGACCAACGAGACTTTATTTTTTCAAGAAAAAGCTTAACTTTTGAGTTTACAGCAGCACTTATTATCCTTTTTCAAAATGCTTTGTAATTAGTCTCCTATGATACCACACCTTCGTCTTTTGTTTGGAGACTTTTGCATTCTTGTAGAAAAATGAAGGTGCTCCTCCAATTCATTTATTTGCAAAAATTTCAATGCTCCAGCAGCGCTGTGGTGTCAAAATTCAGATTCTTGAAAGCCTAGAAAGCCTTGTGCTTTAACTCCATAGGCAAATGACATGCCTTACCATAGACTAATTTGTAAGGATACATTCCTAAAAGTGTCTTAAATACAGTTCTACAAGCCCAAAGCGCATCAAGTAATCTGAAAGAGCAATCTTTCCAATTTGGTCTCTAGGATTTTCTATACTTCCTATTTGAAACCTCAGCTTGAACATTGGCTTGTGGGTGATAAGGGGGGATACCATATTTTTGACACCATACTTTGCTAATAAATTATTTAGGATCCTATTAATAAAATAAGACCCTTCGTCACTTATAAGAGGGCGTGGACTTCCAAAAGGAGTAAAGATATTCTTCTGAAGGAATTTTGAAACGGTTTTAGCATCATTCTGGGCACAAGCAATTGCTTCCACCCTTTTTGACATATAGTCAACTGCTAGGAAAAATGTAAGAGTTACCATTTGAAGGGGAAACAATCCCATGAACTCAATCCCCCAAATGTGAAATAGTTTTATCTCCAAAATAAATGTTAGTGGCATCTCATCCTTAACTCCAAGATTTCTTTTCCTTTGGCACTTATCACATGTCTTGCTAAATAAGTAAGCATCGTTGAAAATTGATGGCAAAGAGTAACCTAATTGCAATGCCTTGGCTGCGGTCCTTTGCCCTCCAAAGTGTCTTCCATAGGGTGTTGTGTGACAATGCTCCAGTACAGCTGGAACTTTTGATTGAGAAATACACCTTCACACTACCCCATCAACACATTGTCGATAGACAAATCGATCATCCCAGAAGTAGAAGTGCACATCATGAAATTGTTGCTTCGTCAATTTTGGAGGCAATAACCGAGCAATTAGTTAGTTAGCAATATCTACAAACCAAACAACTGCTCATCTGGAAAACAACAATGGATCTCTGGTTGCTGCAGCATTTCATTTGTTTGCTCAACTCTTGACAAATAATATGCAACATAATTCTCCAAACCTTTCTTCTCTTTAATCTTCAGGTCAAACTCGTGCAGTAGGAGCACCCATCTGATAAGTCTTGACTTTGCATCTAGCTTCCTCAACAGGCAGTGAATTTTTGCATAATCTGTAAAAACAGTAACTTTAGAACCTACCATATATGGTCTAAATTTTTCAAAAGCAAAAACTAATGCTAAAAGCTCCTTCTCTGTAGTTGTGTAATTCAATTGTGCTTTATTTAAAGTTTTGCTTGCATAATAAATGGGATGAATCATCTTGTAATGCTTTTGACCCAGAATTGCTCCAACAGCATAATCGCTCGCATTACACATCAACTCAAAGGGTAAACACCAGTTGGGTGATGAGATGATTGGTGCAGTGATGAATGCCTTCTTCAACACCTACAAGGCTTTCATGCAATCTGCATTAAACTCAAAAGATCAGTTGACTTCTAATAACATGCAAAGAGGTTTAGAGTTTTTAGAAAAATCCTTGATGAACCTTCGGTAAAAAACCTACATGGCTAAGTAAACTTCTAATTCCCTTAAAAGAATTTGGTGGTTACATCTTCTCAATGATTGCAATCTTGGCTCTATCCACTTCTATTCTTTTTTCAGAAATCTTATGGCCTTGAACAATGCCTTCCTTCACCATGAAGTGATATTTTCTCCAATTTAAAATCAAATTTGTTTCTTCACATCTCTTCAAAACTTTACCCAAATTATCTAAATAGGTGGTTATTCTCAAAAACTGAGAAATCGTACATAAACACTTCCATAATTGATTCAACCATATTAGAGAAAATAGTCACCATACACCTCTAAAAGTTGTTGGAGCATTGTAGAGACCAAAAGACATCCTCGTAAATTCCAATGTACCGTAAGGGCAAGTAAAAGTGGTTTTCTCTTGATCACCGGGGGGCTATACTAATTTGGTTATAACCAGAATAACCATCTAAAAAGCAATAATAAGCCTTACATGCGAGCCTACCCAACATTTGGTCAATAAAAGGAAAAGGGAAATGGTCGTTACGTGTAGATGTGGCTAGCTTCCTATAATCCATACATATCCTCCAATCCTAGTAGGAATAAGTTCGTTGGGTTCATTTGTGATCACATCCATTCCCCCTTTCTTGGGCACCCACTGAACACGACTGACCAAATTACTATCTACAATAGGATAAATAATTCCAGTGTCTAACCATTTTTTTTCACAACTTCTTTCATGCCCTGATTCAACTTTCTCTGCTACTCTACAGACTTAAAGTTTCCATCTTCCAAATTAATCTTATGCATACTAAAAGATGGATTGATCTGTTGAATATTTGCTAGAGTCCTACCAATTGCCTTTTTGTATTACTTCAGCAATTGAATTAATCGATCTTCATCATCGGCAGTAAATTTTATACAATAATGATAGGCAATATTTTCTTCTCACCTAGATAACCATACTTCAAATGCGATGGTTTCTCAACAGATGGCATCATGAGTTGAAATTTCTTGTCATTCAAATCCAAAGTTTCAAATGTTTTCTTATAATAAAAAATCTCACATACTTCTATATTTGTTGTCTTAGAATAATTGATCCCATATTCTGCATCCATAGGCATACCATCTCTAAACTGCTAAACATGTTGTTTCTATAATTCTGTCTCAAATACATTTTCTACAAATTCCTCCAACAATTGAATTGTTTAAATTCGTCAACTTCTGCTACATATCAAATGGTATCAAAAAAACTGAACTTCACCTTCTGGTCAGGCACTCTCATGGTCAACTCTCCTTTTTGAACATCGATCAGTCTCCTTCTTATGGCCAGGAAAGGTCTTCTTAAGATTATAGGCACGTTCTGATTGCACCGAACAATATGTCACTACAAGTATACAGGTCAAACGTAGTAATAATGGCCCAAGAGACTTAGTATCGTCCTTAGAGAATTGTGTTCTTTAATTTTCTTAGTTATCAATTAATTATTTTGATTTTATTTAGGGGTCCCATCTTCATGCAACAATTTCTAAAATTAAAGAAAGCTATAAAAATGCACGGTAATTGTGAATTAATCGAGGGAAAGGAGGTTCTAGGGTGTTGGCTTGGTGAATGAAACATTTAGGCAATTAATTTAACTCATGGGATGCAATATATTACACATTTTCTAAGTCTAAGGTTAATTGACTCAGGTTTCCCCCTCTCGAGGTCCACCAACTCTGGCAATTCACTCCTTAATCGATTTCTCGCAACAAAAATTTAAACGGGGCATAAAAAAAACCGATATCGCACCTAACAAGCTCTCATATCACTCTCGTGCGTAGAAAAAACTCACGTTTAATTTTCTTGGTCTAATTTTACTACCCTCTCTCTCGAGCAAGATAATAAAAATAGCATACAAACGTTCACTGGCCAATTGAATGCAATAAAATTAATGCTAGAAAATAGCAGAAAAAGTAATAAATTTCATTCCCACAAGAAAATCAATAAATCCTAAACATTCATTACAACTAACACCCTAAAACCTAAGTGTTTAGTTACTGATATACATCATAAACAGCCCAAAATTTTCTATAAAATAGTGCATAAACCGAGAACGAGAAAGAAGAGGGCACTGCCATATGAAATCTACGCCATTTCCACCGTAGACACGCTTCCCAAGGCATAGAAATCTGATCTCGAGAACTTCGAATCCTCCCAAAACCTCCAGAACAGTAGTCCAAAGTCTTCTCCTTCAAAATCTCTCAAAAATTGCACCAAAAATTGACGCTCCAACCCTAATTTCGAAAAAGATGCATTTATACTGTACTGCCAAAAACGTTGAGATGCTAGAGACAGCATCTCGTTGTTGGCCCGAGGTCACTTACCCAAAACACACATTTTGGGTTGAGCAGTCAAAATTTAACAGCGTTGAGACGCTAGGGACAATGTCTTGACGCTGCACATGTGTGGCAGGGATGCATGTATGGCAGGCACGCACGCAGATTGGTGTCGTTTGGGCGAGGCGCTCACGGAGATGGTTGTCTGAGAACAGTGAAGGGCGCGCGGTGAGCAAAGGAGGAGTGCGCATCTACGCATGCGTTGAGCAGCATGGCAGGCGCGCTGAGCGCGCACGTGGTGGGCCTGTGCGTGCAGTGTGGGGCACATGTTCAAGGGCGTCTTGACACTGTTCATTCCAGAGGTGCTTTTCTACAAATTTGGGCATTGCGATGCCTAATGATGGCATCTCAACACTGTCTCTCGAGTCTGCACTAATTTGGGTCCCTTTTCTTCATTCCTTGGCCGTTTTTGCTCGTCTTTGGCCCATTTTTCAACCCGTGCCGATCTAGATCCATATTTTCACCTTTTATTGCTCGATTTCTACAAAATCAACAATAAATGCATCAAAGTACGCACGAAATCCCACAAAATTTCTATAATTTAGGCACTAAAATAGCACTTTTTAGAGTGCTATCAAGTACCCCAAACTTAGAGTTTTGCTAGTGTCGAGCAAAAATAAAATCCAGACAAATAATAGAATGTCAAAGCTTGCATGATTCAGACTAACTCATTGCTTAATGACACGTAATGAGTACAATCAGAGAAATGCTCTAGCACATTCTATCAGGAAGAAAACCAAAGGTCAAATCTTATCCTTCCTTGTGTGTGTGTGCAAGTCCATCCCATTTGAGTCCCTACAAGCCCGGGGTGCTTTTAATGAACTTTTGCTCAAGTGCCCCTACTCTAAAACTAAGTTATTCTCAAGTGATTGGTTCTAGTTTAAGTGAGCTTTTTCTCTCTTTTTCTTGCTTCTCTTTTTCTTTTTCTATTTCTTTACTTTTCTTCTTTTCTTTTCTTTTCTTTTCTTTTCTTTTTCTTTTGCTAGTAGGAAAGGTTGTATCACCTTCATTCTGGCTTCCCCCGCTTTCTAGGCACTAAATATCCAACTACGAGCAATACAACAAACTCTTTTTATTTGCCAAAAGAGGAGCATAATCAAGACGTGCTACCTTCGTTCTTGCTTACCCCCATTTCCTAGGCGCTGAGTATCCAACTTCGAGCAACCTATCTATCTTAGGACAAAACTCATTCTCCTCAGTGCTTTTAGGCACAACAGGAAAAGCAGATTTTTATTAATCACAACACTTTTTCTTTTATTTCTTTTCTCTCTTTTTTTTTTTCAGCAAAAGCTACTTAACTTAGAAGCTCACTCTCCAATAACCAGCCCATTTTAAAGCATCCTAAGTTTAACCTCATTAAAGACACCATAACTTTCAGGAATCTAAACAGGGGACTACGTGCTCAGAATACAAGGAATTCAAAGGGGGATTTCAGACATAACTCACATCAAAAGTATGCCTATTAACCTCCATATTTCAACCCATGCCCATGTCATATCAAATCATAGAAAGTCATAGCTGTTGGGTGTGTATGTCCTAAAACTCGAGTGGCTTGTAAACACTTTCTATATCAATAAAGTTGTTATTGATGTTATTCAATAAAGTTGTTATTGAATCATTTATAACTCTATAAATCTAATAAAATAAGAACCCATGGCTATTAGATGAATACTTAAACTGTATGTG
>JAOANK020350092.1:0-14294 GCA_026257165.2 Telfairia occidentalis | reverse complement strand
CTTTTATGTCTCCACATATAGTCTAAGTATTCATATAATAGCCACGTGTTCTTAGTTTATTGGATTTATAGAGTTATTAAGGATTCAATAACAACTTTATTGAATGACATCAATAACAACTTTATTAACAATAGAACATGTTTATAAGCCATTCGAGTTTTAGGACATACATACCCAACAGAATGGATCTCAAAGAACTCATGAAGAAGAGATTCATTCCACCCCACTTCCATCAAAAGAGCCAACAAAAACTAAATAAATTTGTCAAAGAACTAAGAGTGTAGAAGACTACTACAAGGAGATGGACATGTTGATGATCCTACTCAATATTGAGGAAGAGGAATCAAGCTTTGTTCGTAACCAAACTTGTGGAGTGTTTTTTCCTTGGAGTAAATGGGTTTGTGAATAATGCAAAAGCATTCAAGCTGTCTTGCTCTCTGGCCTGAACTAAATCTTCAAAGGTAAATCGTTCTAACCTTCATTTGGGTTTGTTTAACTGACTTTGGATTTTTACTGCCTTTGATTGTTTAGGGGTTCAGATAACCAAGAAGTATCTAGCATCGAGTCCCACTAAAGTTATAGTGAGTTGTCTTGGGATGAACTTTGATACCTTCGTCGTGGAAGCTTGCTTGGTTATCTGCTTGCAAGGACCTTTGCCTGCAACAAAGTGTCTATGCTTTGTTAATAAAAGTGCTAGGTTTATCTTGTTTTGCATTTGCAACTCTTGAGAATTTTCATATTATTGAATTATTTTATTAAAAGCATCAATTGAGTGATTATTAAGAACTTTATGCTTATTTACTACTGACATTTCAGGTATTTTGTCAGCAGATAAATGAGGGAGCATTATTCTAGCAAAAGATTGCTAAAATATTGATCAAACATTTCTGTAACAAAATGGAAGCAAATATTCGAGCGAAAATAATGAAAATTCAAATAAAGGAGATAAATTCTTTACTTTCAAAATCTAACAGCTATGGGATGAATGACACATGGATTATTTGACTTAATGAGTCTTCTACTCACTAAAGAAGACTTAGAAATAGGAAACGATCTCGCCAAAACATTCATTTGTGAGTTTAAGTTTTAGAGTTTTATCGAGAGTTAGAAATTTGTTTCGACCGCTTTTCTGCGTGAGGACTGAAGCCAAGGAATTGAAGACGGAGGAGAAACTGTAGAACATCATACTGTCAGTGAAAGCTAAAGCGAAAAAAAAAATTCATTCAAAGATTCATTCAAAATCTTTATTACAGCACAAAATTCTGTACTGTTCTTTTATTCGAATTACTTATCGTTATGAACTCATCATTTTCATTCATTTCCTATCTTATCATTATTGTAGCATGAACTAATAACCTGTAAGTGATGATTAAGGATAATGTTATTGAATCCATTTAGAATTGAAGTAAAGTTTGTCGAATTGAACTGTTTTGAAGGTGTTCATTATTGTTTAATATTTGTGTCTGTCTGGCCAACACGTATGAATATCTTATCTATGTTTCGAGAGAAAATAAGAGGAGTAGATTGCCTTTAAAACACGCTAGCCTCTTGGTTAGATTAGTATCTAGCTAAGTGGAGAGGTTAAGGACAATCACTCATCTAATGCACAAATACAACAAGTTTAATTCATATAAGTTAATGGCAGTTAACTTAAGATATTTGAGAAATCTCGAAGGATTCCGAGACTATTACTGTGTGATTTGATTATGCAATTCTTTTGCTTCAACAACCTATCTCAATTAAAATAGCATTATACATTAACCTGAGCCTATTCATTCATATCGTTACAATTTGAAAGCATTCTCTTCACTCTATCATTTACTTTAGTCAAGCATTAGTTAACATAAAAAAGCCACAATCATTTATTCATTCATTTCGAATTCACTGAAAGCATACGTTTGAATAAGTTGGAATCTACCACTAATCCCTGTAAAGATGATATAAATACTTATCACTCGCTAATGACTGTGTACACTTACACATTCTTAGTGTAGTTATCATTGATATAAATACTTATCACTTGCTAATGACTGTGTACACTTACACATTCTTAGTGTAGTTATCATTGGATATTTTGACTTCACTCTGCACAAGCAACAAGTCTTTGGCGTCGTTACCAAGCATTAATTTGAATTCGAACTTATTTAAAACTATTTCTTTTGGTGCATTTGAGCTTTATTTATACTGATTTGATTTCTTTGTGAATTTAAGATACTGATGTATGAGCGAAAATTCAAGTTTGGAAGTTGAGTTTGATCCTCAAATCGAAAGAACTTTTCGAAAAAAGAGAAGAGAGATAAGAAATTGAATTAATTCAATGGATCAACAACAACCTTTACCTCTAGAAGGTCGTGTTGAGTAGTTAAACCAACAACCAATTAGAGGAGGAGTTGAAGTACCCGAAGCAATAATGCAGCAACAAAGTAAACCAATAGATTAGATTGAAAACTTTGTTTTTCTAGCCAATGACGGAGAGATAGCTATTAGAGACTATGCAGTCTCCATGTTCGATGAGTCAAATCTAGGGATAGTTAGGCCAAATATCGAGGCAGCCAATTTTGAGATGAAGTGTGCATGTTTCAAATGTTGTAAATAGTAGGATAATTTCATGGATTGCCTGCAGAAGAATCTCACTTACATTTGAAGAATTTCTTGGGAGTAAGTCATTCGTTTGTTATCCAAGGAGTTTCAAAGGATGCTCTCATATTATCTGTGTTTCTTAATTCCTTAAGAGATGGGGCAAAAGCATGGTTAACTACCTTTGCTTCAGGATCCATCACCACTTGGAATGATTTAATAGGGAGATTTCTAACCAAATATTTTCCACCTAGTAGAAATGCCAAGCTTAAAGTTGAGATTGTATGTTTTAGGCGATATATGGATGAACCTTTTAGGGATGCTTGGGAAAGATATAAAAAACTCCTTAGAAATGTCTTCACTATGGTTTACCATATTGTGTTCAGATAGAGACATTCGATAATGGTTTGAACCTTGCACACAAAACATGGTAGATTCTTCAGCAAATGATGGCTTATTGTCAAGAAATTATTATGAAGCATATGACATTTTGAGAAGGATTTCGACAAATAGTTGTCAATGGTCTATACAAGAAACCATTTTGGAAAGAGACCTCAAGGAACAGAAGTAAATGCATTAACATCCATTAAGGCAGATATAGCTTCAATAACTTACATGATTAAAACCCTACCTTTAGAATTTGCTACACCACAGAATGCTATTGTCAATCAAGTGACAATGGAGTCTTGTGTGTTTTGTGGAAAAGGACATAACTATGAGTTTGCCTCATTAATCCTGCTTTAGTTTGCTATATAGGTAGAAATAACCTTCATTTTAACACCTATAATCCTAGGTGGAAGAATCATCCTAACTTTGCCTAAAATCAATGAGGAAATGATCATGACCATCAAACATAGCAAAAGGGAAGTTATCCACCTTGATTTGGGTAGCAGAATCAACAGTTTGTGCCTCAATAAAATAGGCAATTGCTAGAGCAAGCTCCTGTAAATTCATTGGAGAATGTTATGAAGGCATACATGGCTAAGAACGATGCTATTATATAGAGCCAGCAAGTTTCTTTGAGAAATTTTGAAATTCAAATAGGACAATTGGCAAGTGAGTTGAAGACCCGACCTCAAGAACAATTTTCTTATGATACTAAAAACCCTAGAAGAAAAGGAAAAGAATAAGTGCAAGCAATTGAACTCAGAAGTGGAAATCCCTTGGCTGAATCAAGTTCTTTGAGTCAACAAAATAGCTCAAATTAGAATTTTGTTGATCAGTCGGAGAGTGTGAAGAATGAGGTATGAATTGAAGCAACAATGGGAGAAAGAGAGAAACTAGAAGAAGTCCCTAGGGCAAAGCCTGTAGAACCACAAAAATCCACCCATATTATTCCTTTTAAAATTCCATCACCTCCGTATCCACAAAGATTCAAGTAGAAAACTCAAGAGGTTCAGTTTTATTTTTAGAGGTTTTGAAAAAGCTTCACATCAACATATCGTTGGTAAAGGCTTTGGAACAAATGCCTAATTATGTGAAGCTTCTCAAGGATATTCTGACCAAGAAAAAGAGATTAAGAGAATATGAGACAGTTGCTTTAATTGAAGAGTGGAGTGTTATCGTGAAGAATAGACTGCCTCCAAAGGTTAAAGACCTTAGATCATTCACTATTCATGTTTCGATTGGAGAAAAAGAATTAGAAAGAGCCTTGTGTGATCTTGGAGCCAACATAAACCTCATGCCATTATCCATCTACAAGAAGTTAGGAGTCGGAAAAGCTCGACCTACTACTGTAACACTTCAGTTAGTTGACGAAAAAATTTGGTCGCAGCCCATAGCGTTATCGCAAGTGCACGGGTCAAATTATAATATAAAGCAGTCTAAGAGACCGAGTATCTTCCTCAGAAAATTGGATTATTAAATCTATTTATTACCAAGATAGTAGTTGTCAAGTTTTATGTAGGGAAACGAACTGGGACGCAGCTAAGCAACTAAACTAATCTAAAAATAAAATAAAATGGAGAACGATAAGAGGCATGCAATTGGAGGAAAATCAGGGAACAAGCTAGTTTTAGGGTGTTGACATTGTAAATGATGACATTAACTATCTAATTCAACCCCAGAGATGCATTTAATTATCAATTTTCTAAGTTTAAGGTTATAAATTTGTGCTTCCCCCTCTCGAGGTTCACCAACCCTCACTAAGAGCTCCCGACACGATGTCTCACAATAAGAAGATAAAAAGTTACATAAAGTAACCTATTTCGGATCTCACATGCGCCCCCATCACTTTCACATATAGAGACACATGCGTCTAAATCCCAAAGTCTCACTTTACTAGCCTCTCTTTCAAACAAAACAGTAAAGCAGCACATTTATTGACCAGATAAACATAGGGATTTAATACATTAACTAGTCAATATCTATAATCAATTGTCCATAAAAACAATCCAATACCCAAAACCTAAAGGGCTTAGCTAGAATACATCATAAAAATTAGTTTGAAACAACCCAATATAGCAAATTACAAAAAATAAAAGAAAGAAAAGGAAACTCTCAGGCCGATTCTTCCCCGTCTCCAACTCTGAATCGACTCTCGTGCTCATGGTTTTCGCCCTTGATCACTAGCAAAGCTCACAAATCATCTGCAAAAATCACATTGAAAATGCTCCAAAATCAAACTCTTCGATTAATTTCGTAAAAAATTGCATATATAGTCCCAGACAGCAGCATTGAGACGAGACAATGTCCCTAATTAATACTGAAAGAATGGCGTGCAGACGAAGCAATCCTGGCATATGTAGTGTCAAGACGCTGCAAGTAGCGTCTCAATGCTACTTTGATGTTTTCTGAAAGCATCGAGACACTAAGTGTAGCGTCTCAATGCTACCCTGCTCTAGAAAAATTAGCACCTCTTTTTTGACATATTTCATTTGTTTCTTAGTTGAATTTGCTCTTTTTAGGCTCGTTTTCAACCTGAACAACAACAAATTCATATTTTCGCATCCAAATACTTGGTTCAGACAAATTCAACAAATAAAGCCTCAAAACACACAATTTAGCCCACAAAACTACTAAATTTAAGGCCCTAAAATAGAAGTTTTTGAATGCTATCAATAGGTCAATCACATATCTTGAAGGTAAAATTGAAGATATTTTGGTGTAGGTAGACAAATTCATCTTCCCAGTAGATTTTATGATTCTAGACTATAAAGCTAACAAAAAAGTACCAATCATCTTAGAAAGACCCTTTCTAGCCACAAGTAGGACACTGATTGATATTCAAAAGGGAGAGTTGACCATGAGAGTGCATGACCAAGAAGTGAAGTTCAGTGTATTTGATGCCATGAGATATCTAGTTGAAATTAAGGAATGCTCAACAATGTAATTGCTAGAGGAATTTGTAGAAGATGCATGTGAAGCAGATTTCCATGAGCAACATATTCAACAATTTAGGGATGATATGATCATGGATGAAGAATGCAAGATCAATTTTTTTGACACAGCAGAGGAAGAGGTATATAAAATTTCTCAATACAAGTGAACATGTGAAACACTGGGTTTGAGTGACAACAAATCTCCACCTATGAAGCCATCTATTGTGAAACCACCACAGCTTGAGTTGAAGCCTTTACCATCACATTTGAAGTATGCTTATCAAGGTAAAAAAGAAACATTACCAATTATTATTGTTACAAATTTACTGCATGGAGATGAAGATTAGTTGGTTAAGTTGCTGAAGCAATACAAAAATGTTATTGGTTGTACCTTAGCAGACATTCAATGTATCAGTCCGTCTTTTTTGTATGCATAAAATCAATTTGGAAGATGAAAATTTGAAGTCTGTTGAGTAGTAGAGAAAGTTGAATCTGGCTATGAAAGAGATTGTGAAGAAAGAAGTTATCAAGTGGTTCGATGCTTGAATTATTTACCCTATTGCAGGCAACACTTGGGTTAGTCTTGTTCAATGTGTGCGCAAGAAAGGAAGAATAACTATGATTACTAATAAGGCCAATGAACTTATTCTTATTAGGATAGTGACAAGTTAGAGGGTATGTATAAATTACAGGAAGCTAAACACAGCTACTTGTAAGGATCACTTCCCTTTGCCTTTTATTGACCAGATGTTCGATTGGCTTTTAGTTCAGGCTTACTATTATTTTTTTTATGGTTATTCTAATTATAACCAAATTAGCATAACCCCTGGTGATCAAGAGAAAACCACCTTTACTTACCCTTATGGTACATTTGTGTTCAAAAGAATGCTCTTCGGTCTCTGCAATGCCCCAACACCTTTCTAAAGGTGTATGATGGCTATATTTTCTGATATGGTTGCGTCCATCATAGAAGTGTTTTAGTTTTTGGGAATTCAATCAACACATACTTGGATAATATTGGTAAGGTTCTGAAGAGATGTGAGGAAACAAACCTGATTTTGAATTGGGAAAAGTGCTAATTCATGGTGAAGGAAGGCATTATTCTTAAAGAGGGATAGAAGTGGACAAAGACAAGATTGAGATCATTGAGAAGATGGAATCACCTACTTCAGTTAAGGGAATCAAAAGTTTCCTTGGCCATGCAGGATTCTACCAAAGATTTATAAAAGATTTTTAAAAAATCTCTAAACTTCTTTGTGTGTTAGTGGAAGCTAATAGATCATTTGAATCTAATGCAGGTTGTTGGGAAGCTTTTCAAATTCTAAAGAAGGCGTTGACCACTGCACCAATTATTTCATCACCCAATTGGAGCTTACCCTTTGAGTTGATGCGTAATGCAAGCGATTATGCTAGCAAAAGTGATTCATCCAATCTATTACGCTAGAAAAACTCTTAATGAAGCATAGCTAAACTACACAACTACAAAGAATGAGCTTTTAGTAGTAGTTTTTGCTTTCGAGAAATTTAGACCATATCTAGTAGGTTTTAAAGATATTGTGTTTATAGATCATGGAGCTATTCGCGATTTGTTGTTGAAGAAGGATGCAAATCTAAAGCTTATTAGATGAGTATTGCTACTGCAAGAGTTTGACTAAGAGATTAAGGACAAAAAATGATCATAAAACTATCTTGCAAATCATCTTTCACAAATTCAGCAAATAAAGCAAATGATGTAGCAACTCGATATCTGTGACTGTTTTCCAGATGAACAATTGTTTATTGTAGCTCAAATTACAAATGTTGAAATACCTTGGTTTGCAGATATTGCCAACTATCTTGGCACAGGGTTATTACCTCCAGATTTGACGAAACAACAACTAAAGAGGTTTCTTCATGATGTGCGCTCCTATTTTTAGGATGATCCATTTGTCTACAGACAGTGTGCTGATAGACTAGTATGGAGATGTGATGGCCAATTAGAAGTTTCAGCTATACTGGAGCAATGCTATACAACACCCTATGAAGGACACTTTGGAGGACAAATGATCATAATAAAAAAGTTGCAATCAGGATATTTTTCGTCATCAATATTCAAGGACGCTCATTTATTTAGCTAGACATGTGATAAGTGCTAGAGGAAAGGAAATTTTAGAGTAAAGGATGAGATGCCACTAGCATTTATTTTGGAAATAAAGCTATTTGGAATCTGGGGGATTGATTTCATGGGACTATTTCCCCCTCAAATGGTTACTCTTACATTTTGCTAGTAGTTGACTATGAGTCAAAATTGGTGGAAGCAATTGCTAGTGCTCAAAATGATGGTAAAATAGTTTCAAAATTTTGCAAAAGAATATCTTGACTCGTTTTGGAACTCGACGCGATTTAATAAGTGATGAAGGATCTCACTTTATCAATAAAATCCTAAATAACTTATTGGCTCAGTATGGTGTAAAACACAAAGTATCAACCCCTTATCATCCGCAAGCCAATGGTCAAGTTGAGGTTTCAAATAGGAAGATTAATGAAATCGTACAGAAGGTTGTTAACTCGAATAGGAAGGATTGGTCTTTTAGATTACTAGATGTTCTTTGGGCTTATGGAACTGCATTAAAGACACCTCTAGGAATGTCTTCTTTACAGTTTAGTCTATGGTAAGACATGTCATTTTCCTCTGGAGTTGGAGCACAAGGCTTTTTGGGCTTTGAAGAATCTGAATTTTGACATCAAAGCTACTGTAGTAGAGAGATTTTTGCAATTAAATGAATTAGAGGAGCTTCACCACTTTTTCCTACGAGAATCCAAAAATCTATAAGAGAAGACCAAAATGTAGCATGATAGGAGACTGATTCCTAAAAGGTTTGAGAGAGAACAACAAGTTTTTTTTTGTATAACTCAAGACTCAAGCTTTTCTTGGAAAACTCAAGTCTTGTTGGTCTGGACCTTTCACTATGTTAGAAGTTTTCCCATATGGAGCTGTCATATTGAGAGATGAAAAGGATGAGAGAGATTTTAAAGTCAGTGACCAGAAGATCAAGCATTATTGAGGAGATAAATTTCTTCAAAAATGTGATTCTCTCTAATTGCTAGATTTGTGACAAAGCATGAAGATAGCATGAACAGTTTCTGAGCATAACGATAACTAATTTTCGCTCCTCTTTTTTTTTATAAAAAAAAACAAGAGTTCTTTTAGGAATATCTATAGACTAGTCGCATTTAAATTTGAATTTTCGTTTCGAATTCAATTTGTTTAAGATTAGATTTTATTTCTTTTAATTATTGGTTTTGAATTGAAATTTGAATTTCTGATTTGAATTAATCATATTAGATTTTATCTTTTATTTTGATTTTATTTGAATGATTTTGTTTTAAATAATTTTGACTAAAAAATAAAATTCAAACTCGATTTTAAGTTTTCTATTTTTATCGCTAACTTTGATTTGATTTTGCGTGCAAGTAATTATGGACATTTCGCTAGTCGAGGCAGCATTGATAATGAGGTTAGAAGTGAGAAGAGATTTTATTTGTAAAAATAATAATATATTTTGAAATCTTATAATTAAGAAGTTTAATGATAAAACGTTCTTTTTATAGAATTCAAAAGATTCGCAAGGGCGATTACGTTAGTAATAGATTCGTTGGAATATTTTATTCCAAGAAAATTGATTTTGCGTGGGAATTAATTATTAATTTTTAAATTAATCTTCCCTTAATGACTGATTTGCCTTGAGGGTTTCTAGCTTATTTGTATTTGCAAACTTAGCCCTTTTTATCATCTTTTTCATTGATCACTTGCTTTCTTTCTTTCGAATAAAAATTTTCTTTTAGCAAACATAGCCACAAAGACCAACGGCAAGAAGCAAAGATTAGTCGAAGAAACTGTTAAACCTGAACTAGAGCAAGCTCAAGAAGAACGTACTACGCTAGCTCCATCACCAAAGAAAGGCAAAAGAAAAGGGACAAGCAACCTGTTTCATCGCCTACACTCATCGAAGTTCAACCAATTGTGGAAAAGTTATTTCTTCCATTCAAGGGACTATGCATGAAAAAGAGGAACCTTCGACCCCCGTCGCTGAAATAAAAGTGCATCTAGAGGAAGAACATGAAGAAAGTCCACTTGCCATTGAAGAAGTACAAGAAGAGGAGTTCGTTGAGAAGAACAGTGTGAACCCGTCAACTAGTTCATCGAAGAGAAAGAAGAAAATTAAAAAGAAGAAGAAGACGATGGTTGAAGTTACTTTGGAGACACCGAAAGAGTTTGTTCTAGCTTCACTCAGTCCCAAGAAGGCATGAAGAAAAGGGAAGACTGTCCGTTCATGATGACTTAGTTAATGACTTTGCTCGCCAAAGATATCAAAATATCAAGAAAAGAGACCTGTTGGTGAAAAAAGGATTTTGGAGCCTTACGACGAACTCCTACAATTTATCTTTACTGCAATCACTAACCATTCATGGGAATACTTTTGCAAGAAACCTGAGCCATCAATTGGTGGGATTGTGCATGAGTTTTATGCCAATCTTGATGAAAGGAACATGTTTGAAATGATAGTACGAGGGGTTCCAGTTGACTTCTCGCTAGGAGTCATCAATAGCATTTATCACCTCCAAGATTTCCCCCACGTAGTTACAATGAGATGATCATTGCTCTATCACAGAAGCAATTGAATGTCACATTGTAAGAGGTGGGGACTGAGGGAACCTAGTGGCGGGTATCTTCAACTAGTGCTAGGACGTTCCAATCTGCCTTTCTAAAATCTTAAGCCAACACATGGTTATCTTTCCTAAAACTTTGACTGCTTCTAGTGATGCATGATTCTACAATCAAGAAAGATCGCATTTTGTTGGTAGTCGCTATCCTTCACTCACTTAGTATTGATGTAGGAAAAATTGTTGCCTCCAAGATTTACCTGTCTTCAAGAAAGAAGGTAAGATACGCAAGTTGTTTTTCCCTAACACCATTACCGCACTACAAGAGCTGGTGTTCCAATATTTCTAGACGATATATCTTTTTCTTTTATGAGGAGTGGTCGACATGGCAAATCTTGTGTGGCTACGACCTGATGAGATGCCACCTCGAGTGGGGGGCCTTCTAAGTGGTGTTCATCATCTACTCGAGCAACAGGAACAACTAATGAGCTACATGGAATTTTAGGAGAGACAGAATCCAAATTCGACACCTATTGGGCCAAATCTTAGGCCTGGTGCATTACAGTTTCAGACCTACTAGAGTTATGTTCGTAGGCGTGATACTGCTCTTAAAAAGGCGACTCATGCGAACTTCCCAAAACCTCTCAATCCCTCCCCCTTTTCTAGATGATCTGATGAAATTATGGATCCAACCCCCATATGTGTTGCATGCGAAGGTCGCGAAGGAGCATGATCCACCTTTTGAAGAATAAAAATAAAGTCTGATGATGTTTGGGGATGTTAGCCATCTCTTGTTCTTTTTATCTTTTATCTCTTGTTATTTAATTTCCTTGCTTCGTTTGTTTAATCTTCCTTGAAAAAAAAAATTGTTTTGTGTTGATGATGTTTGACCACCCCCTAATATTTTGTAATCCTTCTCTTTTAATATGATATATTTTAGTTGGGGTATAGTCTGTCTCTGTAAAGAATTCTATCTGATACCCATAGAGCAACTCTTTAATATTAAACATAACTTTGATCCAACACTCCCACAATATGTGAATCTTGATGTGTTAGACTTATTAACTAGGATGAAAGCACTTATTTGTGTCTATTGAGAGTTGAAAACTTATTGACTCAATATTTTTCAGCATAGTAAGTCTACACTTTTTTCCTATTCTTAGGGCCCTACTTTTAGTTAGCTTGATTCCAGAGGAAAGTTTGATCCAACACTTAGGGAACTAACCTATGCTTGATCATTATTTCCAATGATTCTTTAGATTAAGTTTGAGGATTCGCCTCGATTGCTAAGTACATTGAGGACAATACATCTTTTTAAGTTTGGGGATGTTGCGTCGGTTTTGGTCCTTTAGAATTTTTAATCGAGCTATATAATTGCATTCTTCTTTTCTGTACAACACACTCCTCTCCCTTAAAAGTTTTCCTTTTGAGTAAGCCTCGTAACCAAGGGCAGTTATGGCACCTATAATTTCAATTACGTCAGAAAGTAACTCAAAGGGGAGGTTTGAAAAAAAAGGAGTAAGGGATGATTGTTACCTGAATGTTACTTCTTTCTCAGAATTTAGGTGCCTTCATCACCAATGTTGTCATTTTGAAGGGCAAAAGAGAGTAACAAGAAAGTTGTTGAAAAAATGAATGTCTAATCCTTGATAAGTAACTTGAAAAATTGAGGCTGTGACTTGAAAGGAATAAAAGTTTTGCTATTTTAAAAGAATTGAGAGAGCAATCTGTGGGTACTAAAATCTGGGGAAACCAAAAGTAATGTTGAGAAGGGAATAGTATGGATCTTTGATTGCTGGATCGCACTATAGATTTGATGACTTAGGAATTAGCAGATTGGGAGATAAAAACCTTAGAATAAGTGAAATTTACAGCATGCACAGGGAAATAAAGAGAAGATAAGGGATTGATTTGAAGTGGATGTGAACTAGCTTGATAGTCAATAGTTTTTCATTGAATTGTTTATCATATTTTGTTGTAGGATTTTCTTTGCTAACTCAATACTATTGAATTTTTAGAATCTTATGCATTACTTGAGGACGAGCAATAGTTCAAGTTTGGGGATTTGATAACTCTCCAAAAGAGAGTTATTAGGAGTCTCATATCGTGATTTTTAGCTCTTTATTTGATGAAATGTCTATGCTTTGTTAATAAAAGTACTAGGTTTATCTATGTTTTGTATTTAGAACTCTTGAGAATTCTCATATTGTTGAATTCTATTAGAAGCATCAATTGAGTGATTATTGAGAAATTTACACTTATTTACTACTGATTTCAACTATTTTATTAGTAGATCAATGAGGGAGCATTATTTTAGCAAAAGATTGCCAAAATATTGATCAAGCTTTTCTATATCAAAACAGAAGTTGATATCCATGCAAAAATAACGACAATCAAATAAAGATGATAAAATCTTTCTTTTCAAAATCCAACAGTCGTGAGATGAACGACACATGGATTATTTGACCTAATGAGTCTTTTAATCATTAGAGAAGACTTATAAATTGAAAAGGATGCCGCCAAAACATTCCTTCGTTGTTTTAACTTCATTATTTAGGGTTTTAAAATTTTATCGAGAGTTAGAGATTTGTTTCTACCACTTTTCTACATGATAACTGAAGCCAAGGAATCGAAGACGAAGGAGAAACTGCAAAACAATATACTATCAGTGAAAGCTGAAGCGAAAAAGAAGATTCATTCATAATCTTTTTTAGGGAACAAAATTTTGCATTGTTCTTTTATTCAAATTACTTGTCTTCATGAACTCATCGTTTTCATTCATTTTTCAGTCTTTTCGTTATTGTAGCATGAATTGATTGTTATGATATGTATATATATGTGTGTTATTATGTATATGTCCCTTATAGTAATTGTACATCCTCTAAGGTTAGATTAGGGTTCTTCTGTGTACCTATATATAGAGACTTTCTCATACTGACTAACATAACATAACATATTTTCTTCCAATCACTTTTACATGGTATCAGAGCTTTCTTAGGGTGTAGATTGTCGTTAGGGTTTCTTCTCTCCCAAGTGAGGCTAGGGTTTGAAGTTTGGGTCATTGAGTTAGAGTGATTGTTTGTGGACACCACCCACTTAGAAAGGAGCGCCGACGTCAGAGGATCAAAATCGTCGTCACCGTTTGCCAGAAAACGCCGCGAGTGGGCGTCATGCGCCGCTGTAGCTGTCTACCGCTGCTGCCACACGTCAGCTCGTGAGGGATCGTCGGAGCTCCGTTTGGGTCGCCGTCGATTGGGTTTGTCTCGATTTTTGATTTTCGACCTATTTGTATATTTTGTTTTTGAGAATATTGCTCGGGTGTGAAGATATTTGAGAAAAAGATCAAATTTTGCCCTTGTTAAGAACTGGTTTTTTCGGTTGGATTAGGTCTATTTTGTCCGATTTTATTTTATTTTAGTTTTTCATTATCAATGGCGTATACGAAACCTATACTTATGTCCAATACGATCTCTCACACACCAAAGTTCACAGAACAGAAGTAGAATGGGTCCAATTATTATGATTGGAGTAAGACCATTTTTTTTTTGTTTAAGAAGTATGGACATGGATGACCACATTGTTGGGATTAGTGCCCTAAATCTCGTGAGTTTCTTAATTTTTGTAATTATTGTAAATAAATTATTTATTTAACAAAATAAGATGATATTTTATTTTGCTTATAGTGTGCATTAAGACTCAATCCAATAAACTAAGATCCAAGGTTATTTTATGTAATTTAAACATGTATGTGGT
>JAOANK020349983.1:0-14296 GCA_026257165.2 Telfairia occidentalis | reverse complement strand
CGATTTTGCTAAGCATGTGTTCTAATCAACAAAGTAATTCAGTAGGGGAAATTTAAAAAGTATAGAGAAGAATGACATCGGAAGTTTTGTAGTGGTTCGAAAATTTCTACTCTACTTCCCAAGACTCCTTGGGTATTTTACTACAACAACTCTTTTACGGGTGAGAACCAAATCGTTTGATCACTCTTTTTAAGGGTGCAAGAGTAAATCCCCTACCGATCCTTTTGCAGATTCAGAATCCAACCTATACCGATCTTTTTACTAGGTTCAAGATCAAACCACTATCGATCCTTTTAACAGGTTCAGGATCAAACCACTACAAATCTTTTTTGGGTTCAGGATTAAACTACTCTCACAATTCCAAGGTGCTCCCACACCTTATTACAAAATCCCAATTTAAAGTAATGAAATTTGAAGCCTACAAAATGAATAACTCTCACAAGAGTAGATACACAATTTGCACTCAAAATAATAATTTAATCTCTAAAACAAAATCTCTAATAAAATAGAAATTTTAGCAAAAATGGGTGTATTTTGGAGAAGAAAGATTGTTGAAATTTATAGGATAATTTTGGATTAAAAGAACATCAAAATTGAAATTAAACCTAGCCATTAGATCAAGGTTAAGAGGATGAATGGTTGAGATTAAAAAGATGGAAAAGGAAAGCATAACTGCTAGTTTTTTTCAAATAAGATGGAAAGAAAATAGAAGCATAAAAGTGCTAGAACGGCGGTGAACATTTGCGTCCCGCGCGTGTCAAAGTTTCTAACTTCCGCTCAATTTTCTTTTGATCATAACTTATTCATCTGACATCCGATTTGAGCGATTCAAAATGCGTTAGAATCGTGTTTTCGAGCTCTACTCTGTGAACACTTAAAAAAAAAAAATACTAATCATCAATAAATTTCAACCGTTTGTTATCATCAAAACATATAGTGTGATTGAAGCTCATAAAGCTAACAGCTACATCAAGTGACTCTACACAAAGAGAAAAATTGCGTACAAGAGAAAATTGAAGAAGAAAGTAAGTAATGTTCCATTGTTGTGATTTTGGGATAACAACAAAATCATGTGTTCAATCTTCAATGACCTAAGGTACTGAAGAATATATAAAAGAAATGAAGTTCTCAGTGTGAAGGGGCTGTTCACTTTTGGATAGTTTAGGCCTTGTGATTTTTGTGCATAAGAATAGAAAGTAAAGTGTGTATAGAAATTATCTTTTGTATACATGGAGATGTAAAGGCCAAAACAAATAAGTGATAGCACTTGAACTCTATCTTTGATATATTGTAGGTGCAAAGAATAGTTTCAGAACTCTAATATTCATGTAAGTGTCAGTGATAGCGATAGACACAATTATCTTTTATATACATGTAGGTACAAATGTTGGTTCCAAAACTCTAATATTCAGATTTTTGTTGATTTACATCGTGCCTCATATCTTGGTGTATGTTCGATTTAAAATAAAACTATCAATATTTGGTGCATGCTAAATTAATTTTGAAATATATAATTTTTTTTACCTTTTAATGCGACAAATTTTAATCATTACGATTTATATCAAATAATACTAGATTTAACCTCAAATTATGTCATTGGCGTCATTTATAATGTTTCAAAATTATCCATTCATAATCCATTTAAACTCAAAATATGTATTGTGTTTGATAATGAAATTCAGCATATTGTAAATGAGATTAAGGCTAAATGTACAACCAGGGATGTTGAGGGAATCCTTTTTGTCTGGCATAAGCAGAATGAGGTTGCTAACTCACTAACAATTTATGCTAGACGACATCTATTCACCTATGTTTGAATTGAAGATTACCCACCTTGGGTTGCAAGACACATTCGTTTTGACATCTCTACTATTGTTTAATCTTCTATTTTTGTTCTTGTACTCTAAAAAAAAAGGAACTCAAAATATGTTATTGACATTTACAATGTCAGTCGAAGCTATTCATCCATGATTCATTTATAACACCATTTACAAACTCAAAACACTATCTCTACTTCCTAGTTCGAGATATTTGAAGAGAACCCCTAGCATTGAAGCAAAACAAAGGTTTTGTTCCCCTTCTACTAAAATTTAATTCACAACTACATTCCATCTAACTAGACCAATAAATCAAAATTAACACTAGACAACTTGTCACCACCTACGAAATATATAACCACCATTTATAGTGTTTCTCTTTCATCTTTAACGTGCAAATCTTCTCTTCCAATTCAAAAATCTTCTTCCTTAACTTTTCCACGATTGCATATGAGTTCATCATACCATTCAAAAAAATTGCAAAAATTTCTGTCTTGCAATAGGACTCATATTTTCTTATACACCAAAAATTCAATTTTTTAAAATCAACACTAAAAAATTTCAAAAATCAACAGATCCAATAATTTGCACATCTGAAAAATTTTTTAGATGGATTTTCATCTAATGCCGATTTTTGTCCACAAAAGCACAATCGACCTCCTCTTGATGACACATACATTGACTTTGAACCTTTTACTTTAGTGTCAGCGAAATTTTACCTTCAAAGCGTCAAAACTTCGACCAGCGACGTTAATGGTTCAACAAAACCTTCAACGACTACTTCAATGTTAGCTCTCACCTTCAATGGCATTATCTTCTTTCGGTCGTCTTCTTCACGGATCACTAACCCTAAACGAAGGACAATATTGTATTATTTAAAATGTTGGGCTTTTTTTTCCTATTTTTTCAAAACAATTACGTTTAAAATCCTGCTCACAGTTAGTTAGTTATTTATTTATTTTTTCTTATAAATGGATGAGTTTAAGGGTAATTTTAAAGTGATGCCACGACAGCTTCCATATAGACAACTTCACGCCCTATTGGTAGCCAGCTAGATTGTTTGTGAATTTTTTAACAGAGTTACAAGGGTACTTTTGAAACGTTTAGCAAAATTGAAGGATATTATTGAAACTTTTGAAAGTTTAAGGGTATTTTTGAAACAAACTACAAAGTTTAGAGGTATTTTATATAATTTAGCTTTTTATTTTATATTTTATATTATTATTAATATTAGATGTGTTTAATCTCCATTAATTATTATATTATAGTATGTTAAATTTTAAGTTTAATGTATCATACTGAGTAAATAAAAAAAAAAATAGTTCTTTTGTTTCATTTTCTAGTAATTTATAAAAAGAATAATTTTCGTACCAATTAAAGTTTTTGCTATCTTCAAAATATATCATTTACTTTTATTTACAATTAATTTATTTATATTCACATTATTGATATTATTTTTCTCTTCATTTCAATGTTAAAGCTAGGGACAAATAAAAACATACATAATCTTACCATCGATAAGCAAGATTCAAATTCTTTTAAGAATCTTCGTTAAATAAATTATTTTTAGAGTTTTAGTTTTTATAATCTTTAATTTATGTAATAGTTCTTAAGTATTTTTTTTTTATTATTAATATTTGTGTTGAGCTAACTTGAAATCAATATGAAGAAATATAATTAAAAAAAATACAGATTCATCATGTATAGAGAAGAAAAGTAATACTAGTTTTTATAGATCTTCTATACAAATCTATTTATGAGAATTACCTACAGATTTTAGTTAAGAACTAAAATTTACGAGTATAATTATAATATTCAAGACCAAGTTCAGAGAGTATATTTACCAAAAGACCTTTATCAACCTCAAAAATCATATGTCAAACATGAAAATTCATAGAGGACAATTGTAATGTATTAAATTAGTTTATTTGTAAATCTATAAATATTAAAAAAATATATATTATATAGTTTTATGACATCTTTATGTATAGTAACCCTTAGATAAAATTTTTGGATCTGCCACTACACTAGTGCCCCTAAATAAATTTATGAATCCTCCACTATATGGAGAATACTTCTTCACAAAAGAGAGAGAAAAAGAGAAAAGAGAAGGAACATGCGAGAAGAAGAGAAAGAAAAAAAAAAAAGAAGGAAGGGAAAGAGGGATATAAAGGAGATAAGAATTATATATATATTTTTTTAATTTAAAAATGTCATCTCACATCGACTGCACAACTTTTTACTTTTGCAGATTGCAATTTGCAAAGTGCCATTAAATTAGCATCATCATCATTTTTTAAAGAATAAATGGAATGTAGTTGGTTGGTTTTTTTGTTATTTAACCAAAACTAACCAACTGGCTTGTCGGCTTTTCAATGCATAAAATTGATTCTGACGAACTAGTGGTCAAACTGATAGGCCACCAATGTTGGTTCGGTCGATTTTGGAAGTTTTTGTTCACCTTTAACGTGACACATATATTCAGCCAAATGTGTAGTACAAACATAAAAAACCTTTATGATTATAACTATAACAAAAAAAAAAAGCATTTCATAGATCGAAAAAGCAGTTTATGAGAGTTGAAATTTGCAAAAAAAAAAAGAAGAGGAAAACATGAAGAACCAAATACTTTGAGATGACGACAATCCGGAGGAGAGTTGTAAAGTAAGGCATAAGGTGAATTATTATTGTGAACGGGAGTAGGAGGAGATTAATTTAGTAAGCAACAGTTTTGAAAAGAAAATGGCCAAAATGATAAAGTGAGGAATGAGCCAAAATCAATATACCAACGACAACAACATGTCTATGTTATCTATTTTCCCGTTCAACCTGTTGGGATTTTTAACGCGTAGTCAACCTATTTTAAATTAGAAATATAGAACACAAGTGCGAGAGGAAAAATAATAACACCAAGATTTACGTGGAAAACTCATCGATTTGAGGGGAAAAACCATGGGACAACTCTGAAAATCTTCCACTATAAATATAATGGGTTACAAAGTTTTCTTTCCTAGTTACAACTAGAGGATACAACAACCATTAGCAAAATTGATTGGTACATCAGATTTTCATCATCTACTAAAGATGGAACATAGAACCAAGAAGAGATCTCACCGACGTGGACGACTCAGAGAAACTCAATTGGAAGAGAAACGAACCAATTCGACAATGAACCGACAAAGAAACAACATTTTCTTCCTTCTTTCTCTCTCACGAACTCCACCTTCTCTCTGCTCTCTATCACTTCTCTATGTCGATCAAAAAAGAAAACCCACGAAGAGAGTTGTTTTTCTAAAACTCTCGGCTGCTAAAGCTTGCTCAACAAGTTGAATTCCAAAACCATTTTTTTAATTATTTAAAATGGCCCATGGTGAGCTTGGGCCCTCAATTGTCGGGACCTAACAAACTTCCCCTCCTGACTAAGTGGAAGGGTCCATCACACCCACTATCTGTCTGCATGTTTCATGCTTTCCTCTGGGTAAGATCTTTGTTAACATGTCGAGTCATTATCATCTATGTGAATCTTTTCAATCTCTAACAACTTTTCATTCTACATATCTCGAATCCAATGATACCTGACATTAATGTGTTTGGACCTCGAGTGGAAAGTTGGATTCTTGCTGAGGTGAATAGCATTTTGACTGTCATAATACAACACATATCTTTGTTGTTTAATGCCTAACTCTTGCAGAAATTTTTTCATCCAAAGCATTTCCTTGCAAGCTTCAGTTGCTGCAATAAACTCAGCTTCTGTAGTTGAAAAAGCAACACACTCCTATGACTTAGATTGCCATGATACACCTCCCCCTGCAAAGGTGATTAGATACCTCGAAGTAGATTTTCTAGAATCAACGCCACCGCCCATATCTGCATATGTATACCCACTGAGCATAGTTTTACCATTTTCAAAGCATAAACAGACTTTGGAAGTACCTGTAAAATATCTTAGAATCCATTTCACTGCCTCCCAATGTTCTCTTCCTAGATTGGAGAGAAATCGACTCACAACTTCGACTACGTGAGCTATGTCTGCGCTGGTGCAAGCCATCGTGTACATTAAGCTTCTAACGGAGGAGTATGAGACTCTCTTCATGTCTTCCTTCTCTTTTTCATTTGAAGGGCTTTGTTTGGAACTGAGGTTAAAATGACTATCTAGTGGAGCACCCACTGGCTTCGCTTTGTCTATGTAGAATCTCTCAAGCACCTTCTCAATATATTTTTCCTGTGATAACCACAACTTTTTAGTTTTCCTATCACGGGAAATTTTCATGCCAAGAATTTGTTTCACTGACCCCAAATCGTTCATTGCAAAGGATTTATGTAGTTCTTTCTTAAGCTCAGTAATCTTCTTGCTGTCAGCACCAACAATCAGCATATCATTTACACACAATAGAAGAATAATGAAATTGCCATCAGTGAACTTCTTAATGAAAATACAATGATCAGAAGTTGTTTTCTTGTATTCATGCTCCCACATGAACGAATCAAACTTCTTGTACCACTGCCTCAGTGCTTGCTTTAACTTATAAAGACTCTTTTTTAGTTTGCATACTAAGTGTTCATTGCCTTTTACTTAAAAACTCTCTGATTGTTCCATGTATATTTCTTGCTGCAAATCACCTTGAAGGAATGCAGTCTTCACATCAAGGTGCTCAATTTCCAAATTCAAACTAGCTGGTAGGCCAAACACAACCCGAATTAATGATATCTTTACCACTAGTGAAAAAATTTCTTCAAAATCTATGCCCTGATTGAAACCTTTCACAACCAATCTCGCTTTGTACCTTGGTTGTGAGCTATTTTCATTTGTCTTCAACCTCAACACCCATTTGTTCTTTAATGCTCTCTTACCCTTAGGAAACTTCACCAGTTCATAAGTATGGTTATTATGTAAAGACTTTATCTCATCTTGCATTACTTCCAACCACTTCTCTTTATAATCATTTATAGCTTCCTCATAACTTTTTGGCTCTCTCTCATCAGCGAACAATACATATTCTCTTAAAGAGTACATCCTAGAGGGCTGGCGATCCCTGGTGGTTCTTCTAACTTGGACAGTTTCTTAGCTGGTAACTCTAGGACTGGTAGCTCATCTAGGGGCACTATATCATCAACACTCTCTGAAGATGTATTATTTTCTTCGTTATCATCTCCCATTTACGAAGAAGAACGATCTGAGTCTATCAAATCACCTGTTTCAGGTTCTGGTTTCTTCATATTTTCTATATCTTCTATAGTCTGATCTTCGAGAAATACAATACCTCAGCTTTTGATTAATTTCTTTCCAATTGGATCCCACAAACGATAACCAAACTCATCGTATCCATAACCCAAAAATATGCCTTGTTTGGTCTTGTTATCAAACTTTGACCTTTCATCTTTAGGAATATGAACAAATGCCTTGCATCAAAAAACCTTTAGATAATCATAAGAAGAGTACTTTCCTGTCTAGACCTTATGTGGTATATCACTTCTCAAAGAAACTCTAGAAGAAAGGTTTATCAAGTCCACTGTTATTTTCATTGCTTCGCCCAAAAACATCTTGGCAGTTTTGCATTCGACAACAGGCATCTGGCACTTTCTACAATGATTTGATTTGTTCGTTCAGCCACACCATTATGCTGAGGAGTCTTGGGAACTGTCACCTGATGTCTGATCTCATGGGTTCTACAATATTCATCAAATGGACCTCTATACTCACCACCATTGTCTGTTATGATGCATTTTAATTGTCTTCCCGTCTCTCTCTCTACTTTAACTTAAAATTCTTTAAACACATCTAAGACCTGGTCCTTTGATTTTAGAGTACAAACCCATACTTTCTAGAGTGATCATCAATGAATGTGACAAAGTACAATGCACCACCAAGAGATTTCTCTCTCATATGACCACAAACATCATAATACACCATATCCAATGCATTGGAACTTCTATGTGCATGAGTTTTAAATGATACTCTATGTTGTTTACTAGCTACACAATATGAACAAGTTTTCAGAGCGTACCTTTTGCTTGTGGTATGAGTCTCTTCTTTGCAAGAATGTCTAGTCCTTTCTGACTCATATGACCAAGTCGCTTATGCCAAAGCTCCATCAATGACTTATCTTCTACCGCATTTATGGGACCTTTTGCAAGCTTTGCAGTTATCACATACATTGTAGAGTTTCTACTTCCTCTGGCTACTACCAACGAACCTCTGATAAGTTTCTACTGATTATCTCCAAAGTGACTATGATAGCCATCATCATCAAGCTGTCCTGTAGAAATGAGATTCAACTGCATATCTGGAACATGTCTGACATTTTTCATAACTAAATTGCAGCCATTGTTGGTTTCCAAGCACACATCTCCAATACTTGTAATTTTTTATGAATCATCATTTCCCATTTTCACTATTCCAAAGTCGTCAGACTTGTAGGATGGGAAGAATTCACGCTTGGATGTAACATGGATTGTCGCACCACTATCTGCTATCCCATCAGTATCCTGACATGCGAAATTAACTGTATTTTGCTCACAAACAATTAAGACATCATCGTTTGTGGCTACTGCAATATCTTTTCCTTCATTTCCTTTCTCAATATTTTCTTTGTTTTGTTCTTTCTTCCATTTTCTACAATGAATCTTCTTGTGGTCGATCTTCTTGCAATGGAAACATTGAATATCTCTGTTTCGTCTACTTCCAGATTTTTCCCTATTATTCTAATTCCTATTGCGACTCTGACTTCTCCCCCAGTTTTCGGTGAGTAGAGCTTCTAATCGGCTTGGTGAAGGATTCGATGTTTTCTTTCTTACCTCTTCATTTAAAAGACTACTCCTGACAATAGTCATAGTGAGTTTTCCATCGAGTGAGCAATTACTTAGATACAACCCCAATGTCTCATAGCTATCTAGTAATGAACTTAGGAGTAACAAACTTGAAGTTCATCTTCCAAATTCATTTGCACATTTGACAGCTGATCCACAATACTCTGCATTTCATTCAAATGCTCTGCAATTGGAGTCTCTTCTTTGTATTTCAAATTTACTAGCTTTCGTATCAAGAAAGCTTTGTTGCCTGTCGTCTTTCTTTCATATAGATCCTCCAATTTTAACCATAAAGAGTGTGCTGAAGTTTCCTTTGCAATGTTGTAATATACGCTATCATCAACCCACCGACATATAAATCCCACAACTTGCCTATTTAAGAGTTCCTAATCTTAATCGAACATAGTTTCTGACTTTCTTGACTCTCCCTTAATCGGAGCATGAAGTTTTTTGCAATAAAGTAAGTCTTACATTTTTTCCTTCCATAATTGCCAATTTGTTCCATTCAAACTGACCATCCGACTTGTGTTAGTTTTCATGACTACACACTAAAAGAAATTAACCCACCAACTGAACCAGCAAAATCAACTCCAACTTAGTTGGCTTTCCTGCCTGACACTGACCTGGCGCTCTGATACCACTTGTTGAGATTTTTAATGCTTAGTCAACTTGTTTTAAATAAAAAATATAGAACACAAGTGCGAAAGGAAAAATAATAACAATAAAATTAACGTGGGAAACCCCTCGATGTGAGGAAAAAAACCACGGGACAGCTCCGAAACTCTTCCACTATAAATATAATGGGTTACAAAGTTTTCTTCCCTAGTTACAACTAGAGGATACAACAACCATTAGCAAAATTTATTGGTACTAAAAGCAAAGAGAGACCTCACCGACGTGGACGACTCAGAGAAACTCAATCGAAAGAGAAACAGACCGATTCGACAATGAGCTGACAAAGAAACAACACTTTCTTCCTTTTTTTCTCTCTCATGAGCTGCACCTTCTCTATGCTCTCTATCTCTTCTCTGTGTCGATCAAGAAAGAAAACCCACGGGAGAGTTTTTTTCGGCTGCTAAAGCTTGCTCAACAAGTTGAATTACAAAACCATTTTTTAAAATTATTTAATAATGGCCCATGGTGGGCTTGGGCCATCAATTGTCGGGACCCAACAAAACCTTACCATTCTACTGCAATGTATATGTTCAATGAGAAAGGATCCTTGATGGGACGAAACTCACCTTCCTAATCCGTTTGTCTCCTCAATAATGTTAGAATGAAATTGAGTGTTAACGTAAAGAACAAAGGTAAAACCTTGATCTTTGGTAGTGAGTAAATAAAGCCAAGTGAACCTAGTAAAGCCATTTACTAAAATATATTTAACTCTAGAGATTTTTTAGAGGAAGAGCTCCATAAATCAGAATCAACAAGTTCAAAAGGAAATGAAAATTTAGTATTATTAAAGAAAAGGGAAGTCTATGGCTTTTGGCGTTTTTTTTTTTTTGGGAGTTACACAAGGGTGGGAGGTTTTGAACCCATGACCTCTGGATTAAGAAGATATGTCTTTAACCAGTTAAGCTATGCTTGGTTTTGCAGCTTTTGGCTTTTTCACCTAAGTTACAAATCATATATTTTTTTAGTTCAACATTTGTGGAGATGGGGGATCGAACCATCGATCTCTGCGATGGTAATACATGCCTTTATCCACTGAGCTATGCTCGATGGGCAAAAAAAATAATAATCATATAATAAGAGAAGAATGCACAATTTTTTTGTAGGAAAAAAATGAGAAGTTTTTTATATAGTTGGAGTTGAAGAAGGTTAAGAAACTTTTTGTAATTTTATGATCAATCATAATTATAGATAAAGTAACATAAATTTTATAATTAATTTTACAAATAAATTAACTTAACTTTTATATTTAATATTTTCATATTCTAACTTTTCACGTTGTTATCTTTTGTTACTTTTTTGGAGTTATTTAAATTATTAATTTCAATATATTTTTATACTTTTATTTTAAAAAAATATTTAACTATTATTAGTTATAATTGGATGGATAGGAAAATATACAAGAGAGACATGGGGTGATGAGCGGGAGAGAGATAAACATAATTTAAGTGAAAAATAATTTGGATATTTTTGAAAAAGAAAGGGATAGTATTGTCCCAAAAGAAAGTAAATTTCTCAGTCTACCTTCTCTCTTTCCGTCGTCCCTCCCTCTCTCTCTTCATGTTTGCCATTCTACCACCACATTCTTTATCAACAGTGTGTATTTGAACTCTTTCTTAATCATCTCTTTCGATTCTTTTATTTTTGAAATTGAGCAATGAAAGACCAACAATTTAAGAAGATAAAAATAATTCTGGATTTGTTTGGTTCTCACTGAAGAAGAACCCAATTACCCAATTTACTAGGTCTTTTTTATTTTCGTCATCAAATTAAGTTGAAATGAGCGCATCAAAATTTTCAAAATGTAGAAGAAACAAGCCATTAAAAACAAATTTGGCAGTCGAATCACCAATGGCGATTGGCGACCAAAATAAGAGGCAGCTACTGAGTTTCATGGCTACGGCAATCTTCTCCACCCACTTGATTTTTTCTTTGGAAAATGATTTAGAGAACGATAGTAATCAAATATGGAGTCCAAAGTGAAGGTGTTAAAGAGGAGCGGAGGGTTGCGACTTGCGAGATTCAAACCTTCCTCTTATTCCTCTCATAACCCATATGGAAAAGTAGTTACAGGCAGCCGTTCGCTGTTCATCATGTAATGCTTTTATGTTAGAGTTGGAGATAATGTTGCAGGATTGGTTTAGGGACAATTGGCACTAGGTCTATATATCGCAGAATAAGGCAATGAGGGAGAAATAGAAGGAGAGAGAGAGGACCCAATTTTATTATTATTATTTTTTTTTTTTGTAGAAGTTTGAGAACTTAATTTTTATCATAAAAATTTATGGGGTCTAATTTTTTCATTCATAAAATTTTGAAAATTTAATTTTCTAATTAAAAGTTTGTGGGTGTAATTGTAACCATAACTCTACTTCAACTGTGGTTTGTGCAATTTACCGTCAATTGTATTACAATAAATGTTACAAAAATTTAAAACTGGCAAGAGGATCGATGTGTTCTATGGGAAAATTTCATACTGAGACATCCTTCTTGAAAAGAAAAATCGCAACAAATTGGCTAACTGGATAAACCAATGTGGCGAATGTTGGTTGGATGGAAGTTTGTATAGAGAGGTAAATTTAACATAGTTTAGAAATACTAATAAGTTTTTGAGGTATAAGAGAGGTATACAAAACATTGGATAAACGAATAGGTAGATTTGATGAAGATGGAATAAAAAAATGGCTGGTAAAAGAGATATTTTAGAAAAACCAAAGAAATTCTAATATATGATTATACTAGAATAAATGTCATATAATTGAAGAACAATCATGATCAAGGATCTAAAGTATGGAAGAAAACCAAAATCTATAAAGATTTTAGAATTACCTAGAATCGATAGATAGATCATAACAAAGTTGTGGTTTATGGTCTTCCTCAACTATGCAGCTAGAACAGAATATAAGCACTTCTTTGTCTGATGGAAACAAGAGACTCAAGAGGTATAGTTTATTGGTAACCATAATCACAAATATATGTGTGTTAATCTTAAGGTTTCCCATAATCCTCTAAGATCAACGGGTTAGTTTCTACTCAGTAGGTCATACCATTAAATTGGAAGTATGAGCCCATAATCAAGACTACTCAATATGTCCATTAAATAACCCAAATATAATTAATTAGTTTTTAATTTGTTACCTAGATATGAATTAATTATTAAATCAATTCCAACAATTACCCACTTGGGCATCAATTTTCTTTATTAGCAATTATATTAATTTATTCTTCAGTGCACAACTTTAAGGCTATTAAAGATAACCTTCCTTATAATCACAATCCGGTCCATTCCATATATTAATGAGGAACCAAAGCGGCTTTTGCCGCATATATAGTCGCAACTTAGCCTTCATTGATCACCACACCAAACATACTCAATGACATGGATCATTAGCATGAAAATTACATGCAATGTGATATAAACATGTCTATTTCCAACTGGTCTAACTTTATTCTTTTATGAGATCAATTTTTATGCTTTCTAGCTCTATGTTAAACTACAATTAGAAAGAACATCATTCAAAGTAATAAAATAGTATCTATCTTCTTTATTCTGCAGAAAACAAATTTGTGTCTAATCTAAGCAAATACAAACTCCCACTCAACTGACGTACCATAATTTTTACACCTATATGAGCAATATGCTCGTAACTTGAGAAATTATGAAAATGACTAGTGCATCTATAGTGACAACAAATAATCTTTAAGTCCAAATTTTTTCTTGTTGACTTGTAGGACCAAGTGTTCGTTGGACGTTCAAATGCAGAACTTAATGTTAAGCTTCTACTTAATCTTGAATTGTGAGAGATTTTAATTAGTTGTTGATTTATTTGCAGGTACACCAGTTAAACCTTATGTTAGAATCTAGAATGCTTTTCTCCAAAGAGACTAAGAGTAAGGAAGAATGATTTTTCATACCCCTTATACATCTTTCTGAGGTTTGAATCATTCTATTAGCAACAAACACCTCGGGTTTGCCTGGAAGTATGTGTTATTTACTGGCTTTGTAAATCCTTAAAGGAGTAAGCAAAATGTCCTATACCTTATCTTTCTAATCCATCATATTTTCACAATGTTTCAATCACTACAAATTGATCTGATGGCTTTTAAGATGTCTAGTAATAAATACCTCTTCTATATCAAATATTGGTGCCCTTAATGTGAGTACATTACTTAGAACATTATAGAATGTTGCTAAGCATTTTAAGTTACTGATAGCACTTAAAAAGTGCTATTTTTAGACCTATAACTTAGTAGTTTTATTAGTTAAATGTGTACTTTGATGCTTTTATTTGTGAATTTTTTTGTAGGAACCGAGCATTGTAAGGAAAAAGATGAATTCAAAGTTGTTCGAGGCGAAAAATGAGTCAAACAAACCACAAGAAGAAAATCAAAGGAGAAACTCGAGAGCCAGCGTCGAGATGCCAAAGGACAGCGTTGAGACGCCCAAACAGTAACATGAAGGCAGGTTCTTCAGCATTGAGACACTGAAGAAATAACGTCTCAACGCTACGCTGAATTTCCAAAACAGATTAGAGAATATCGTGACAGCGTCGAGACGCTATGTTATAGCGTCTCAACGTTGCCTCGATAAATTCTCCCCCTTTTTCACCATTTGATGGCATTTTGGTAAATTTCAAGCATAGCGTCTCAACGCTATGCTATAGCGCTCAAGGCCGCGACGATTTCTATAAAAATAATCTTATGCCTAGGTAGAAGAGCCATTTTTGGAGAGAAAAAATTCGAGAGAGAGACCAGAAGTTCAATTGAGAGGCTACTGAGCAAGGATGAGGGATTCCAAGTGATCAAGGGTGAAGACTAAGACCACAAGGAGCGTTTTGACGAAGAAGACAACGTTGAATCAATCCGGAAAAATTCTTCTTCCTTTTCTCTACTTTATTTTCTATTATTTAAACTGGTTTAGAGATTTTTACAGCCAATGAGTGGCTAAGAACTTGTAATCTTAGGGTGTTGGATGTTTAGTTTAAATTTGATGAATTGAT
>JAOANK020349240.1:0-14306 GCA_026257165.2 Telfairia occidentalis | reverse complement strand
AAATAGGAAAAATAAAAAATGAAAATCAGATTATATATATTTTTTGCTATATTTGCAAATTAAAAAAAAAACATTGTTATATTTACAATTTTATTTCAAAAAATTGCTATTCATGTAACTGTCCCCAATCTTTATTTGGGCTTGGGCTTAGATTGGGCCCATTCTTTGGACTTTGACTCGATTCTTTTTTGAGAAATTGGAGTGGGTGTCTCTTTTTACCTCTCCATTTTTAAAAATGGCTAAACTATTTCTAATAATGAAAAATCTTCATTTTGTTTTTTCTCAAATGCGTTATATTTTTTTAAGACCAATTAGCATTTTTTTTATTTGATTATCTTTTTTTAATTCAAAATATTCTTTTTCACTTCTCTCCTATTCTAACCGTTTTTTTATATTCTCTCGCTTTTTCAATTTTCTTAATTCTCTACCTTTAATTTTGTTTTCAATCGTTTCATCTTCTTTCATAAAGCATTTTGCATCTCAATTCCCAAAAGATAGACTTCTTCTATTCCACAAAGTCAAATGACTTCTTCTACTTCCTCGACTCCAAGTACAATGAATATAAAACATGATTTTTATGACTTTTTTCTACTGTGATTGTTGTGGCTTTTCTTCTACTGATTTTTGTGGCTTTCTTCTACCTTGTTTTTTGTGGCTTTTCTTTACTTTCATGACAAAGTCATCGACTCTTATCTTTATGTTTGGGCATCTCCATAGGATGTATACTATCTAAAACTTTTTTAGATTTTTCTTTTTCAACAAAGGGAGATAACTTGCAAGCACCCAACACCAAAAAAGTTTTTTAAACACCCAACATCAATTAAATTTTTTTTTTCTTAAAATAGTCTAAGTTAAGGAGAGTATTTAGAGAATATCTTTTTATTTCACATTACAAAATAAAATACATTACATAATAAAAGAGAGTATTTAGGGAGTATTTTTGGAATAGGAATGAGGTTGAGTAGCTTTTACTAGTATTTAGAAAGTATTCTTCAGATAACAGAAGAGAGAATTTGTGGTATTTCGGGAGTATTTGTGATATTAAGGCGTACTTTTAGAATAAAATAGTGTATGTAGCTAGTATTTTTGGAGGAATGAGGTTGAGAAGCTTTTACTAGTATTTAGAAAGTATTTTTCAGATAACAGAAGAGAGAATTTGTGGTATTTAAGACATACTTTTAGAATAAAATAGAGTATGTAGCTAGTATTTTTGGAATAACATAGAGTAGTGGATAAATATTTTTGGAATAAGAGTATTTTTTTAATAAGATTGTTTCAATATAATCTGTATTTGCATATTACTATTTTTAAAGATTTCTTTTAGATTTTTAAATTTCAAATTTTTATTTGGATTTTTAATAAGGATTTTGATTTAAATTTATGTTTATTTTTATTTGATAATAAGAATTTTGATTCAAATTTCTATTTATAGTTATTTGATTTCGATTTGGTTGTTGAAAAATTTTAAATTTTAAATACCTAACTTTTGATTCAAATTTTTACTATATTTAATTTTTTTTTTTTTGTCATTTTACTTTCTAGATTATAGGTTTTTTCTTTAATAATTTTTTATATTTTGTTATGGTAAGATTCTCCCATAAAATCGAGTTAGGATAAAATTCGAGCTTTTGAGCAAATTAATTATCATTTGATCTTGGAAGACATCCTCATTTTAATTTCGTCGGATCAATTGGTGGGACCGACTACTAAGATGACACGTGATGTCTTTTGATTTGCCAAAATTTATCATTCAACAAACATATTAGATATGGAGGGAGAATATTAAAAAGCATTAATTGGATAAGAAAAAAATCTAAATTAATTCTAAAAATATAAAAGTGAAAATATTGATAAGCATAGATATTTGTGAACTATGGCATGTTTTGAAAAACCCAATAGGCACAATTTATGTATGAATTCAAATTAATTTTCAATAGAAATCAAATCGTGTGAGTTAGAGTTTTCGAATTGATACCCGCGTATGCAATCAATTTTTTTTTCCTTTTAAAAATATAATATGTTTAATTAATTTTATAAAAATATATATATGTATAAATAATTGAGACTGGGTCTCGGATGGGGGCCATTCTTAGGGCTCTTGTTATTTACGACGAGCGAAATACAAAAGTTTCCAAAAATTCTAAAAAATCTCATTTGCATAACTACTCTGCCAGTCCTCTTCAAGTATACAAATCATCAATAAAGGGGAAACTCAATTCTCGAATCTTTCCGACGGCCGTAGCGAATTACCAGAGGCAATGTCCTTGATCGGCAGTTTTATTGCTTACAGAACAATGGCTGCGCCGTCACCTCCGGTGCCAAAACAGCCACCGCCACCGCCAACCTTCTCCCAGAACGTTCTATTTTCTCTCGACTTCGTAACATTTTCAGTAATGTCCGTTTCCGCATTGATGACCATTTACTTTCTCTATATCTGTTATCAATTTACATGCTCTCATCTGAACCGGGAAATCGGCGGCGGAAGCCTGTGGCGGCGGATGGTTGCTCCGCCTCCATCGGAAGCTTCTTCCGGAGGAGTTGGGCCACCGTCGACTAAGACGGCGGTAGTTACGAGGCTTTTCCGATATGGAAGTGGCGGAATGGACGCAAAAAACGCGGATTGTACCATTTGCTTGGAGGAGTTCACGGAAGATGAGGTGTGTTGGATGCTCGTGAATTGCAAACACGTTTTTCATGGAAGTTGCGTCGATAAGTGGATTCTCAATCAACGATACTGTCCTCTTTGTCGTACCTCCGTTCTCGTTCCTGTCATTTACCCCTCGCCAGACTTCTAATCCCTTTTTTGTGTTTCTTTTTCTTTTTTCCTTTTTGGGATATTTTGTTCGTGATTGTGTATAGTTCTTATTCATCATTCGTCATTTTGATTTCCTTTACAGGCTTTGAAGGTGGGATTAGAATGTCATGTTCTTTTAGAGCTTGAATTGCTTGATTTCTGGTGCGATTTTATGCTTTGATTTGGTTCCTTGGGTATTTCTATCTCCATTGCAACACCAATTCTCAATCCTAACAAATTGAAAAATCGCATTGTTTTGCGTTATAGCAGTTTAAGGATCCAGTTTATTGACGAATTCTTCAATTTGAAACTTTATTTATTTCTTTATTTTAATTAAATTGCCCTAATGAAATCGCATAATCTACACATTTAACCTATTTTCCAAACGATTTGCTATGTGTCCAACATACACGAATTCTCGCGATAGTAAATTCCTATATAATATTAAATAAGAAAATCAAATCAAATCAAACTCCAAATTCCAATATAATATAAAATAATATAGATTAGAGTAAGAAAAATCACACTGCTGCTATATTTGGAGAAATAAGAAAGCTTATGATATGTTTTAGAAATAGATAGTAAATTTATGCTATCTAGTAAATTGTTCCTAATTTTGTATAATGCTTTAGGAATGCAAAGATACATTCTAACTTTTGAAATTTTTGTTTAATTAAATTCGACTGGAATAAAGGATAAAATCAATTTCATCTGTGTCTTAGAGTTTGTTGAACGTATCCTTTCTGTTATCTAATATTTTCCTCTAGCTTTATGTTTTTAAACTTTCCTCTCTTTCTTACCTTTTTACCCATATAAATAGAACGATCAGACACCCTGAGATGTGAGCTGAATCATTGTTTGCCCTAATTTAGGACATGGTATTAGAGCCAGGTGCTCCTCTTTTTCTTTCTTCTTAGGCGTCTTCATCAAGCACATCTACCAATGATAACAGCTCCTTGCCCCAATGTCTCTCAACAGCAAAATACCTAAGTTCAAACCTCACTGTCTCCGTACTCCCCACAACAAAAGATACCAACCTTCTACCTATACCCACATCAAATTCCTTCGGGTTTCCCATACCCCCCACAGCCACAAGCCTTTCCTCCATCAACCTATCCAAACACAAACTCATATCTACCTTTTTCGCAACCTCCATCTTCTTCCGTCCCAAATGTTTATCAAACCTTTACCATTAAACTTAGTGATACGAATTACTTGCTGTGGAAAACCCAAATCCTCAACCTCATCATCTCACAGAGTTTAGAAGGTTTTCTAGATGGCTTAATGTCGCAACCTTGTTGATTTCTCGATCCCAACGGTACGCAAATAAACCCAATCTTTCACTACTGGCAAGAGTGCAATAGTACACTGATGAGTTGGATTTATTCTTCTCTTCTTGAGGACAAAATGGGAGAAATCGTGGGTTGTGATATTGCTTCTGCTGTTTGGGAAACTCTAAAGAAGGTGTATGAATCCTCCTCCACCACATGCATCATGGAACTTCGCTCCCATCTCCAAAAAATTCGAAAGGATGGCGTCAATGTCTCTCAGTACTTGGCGCAAATTAATGACATCGTCGATAAGTTTTTGGCTATCAGAGAGCCTCTGCCTTACCCAGATCACCTGGGTTACATTCTTGAAGGATTGAGTTCTGAGTACAACCCGTTTGTTACGTCTATTCAGAACCACACCGATAAGCCCTCCATCGTAGACAATTGAAGCCTTCTTCTCGCCTATGAGGCTCGGTTGGAAAAATAGTCTACTTTAGATCAACTAAATTTGATTCAGGCTAATTTTGCTAACTTGAGTATGGCCAACAATCAGCGAAAATATCAATGCCTACTATTTCAAGGTAAGTCGACCGATTCGCAATGACCCAATACTCCCTTTCCCTTTGCACCGCCCTTCGCACCGCTCTCTCCTACACCTTTTTCGGTCTTGGCATTCTCCCACGCCCACCTAATACTTCTGTACCGTCTACCACCTACCAGCAAAAAAATGGCCTCCTTCCAATCCTTATCCTCAATGTCAAATATGTGGAAAGCTCAGACACATGGCTCTTGTTTGTTATAACCGACACAACTCCATGTACCAAGCTTCCTCTACCCCTTCACCTCAAGCAAACTTATCCACTCTGCATCAATCGACCGTTTCTAGTCCCCAAACTGACCCCTCCCTTGCTGCTCCCTCTTCTCATCCCGATGAAGCACAGTTTATGGATTACGGGACAACTCATCACATTACCCTGGATTTCAATACTTTGCAGCAGCCCTCTCCTTACCATGAAAACGAATAAGTAGTGATTGGTAACGGTATGTCTGTATCCATTACTCACATTGGTTCTGTTAATTTGTGTTCACCACTATTTTCCCGTTTTGTTTCTTTCAAATACGTTCTACGTACACCACATTTGTCTCATAATCTTATTAGTATCGCCAAACTGTGTCATGATAATAGTGTCTTCGTTGAATTTCTTTGTGATCATTTTCTTGTGAAGGACCTTCAAACCAAGACCCTCCTCCTTCGGGGACAACTTGACAACGGTCTCTACAAGTTGTCTGCCGCTGTCCAGCCCATTTTTGACAAACCTCAAGGCAACCCGGCTATTTTTCTCTCAACACTCCAAGACATCTCTCTTTGGCATCATCGGCTAGGACACCCATCTCTTCATGTTGTTCAAACTGTTTTGCGTCAATGTAATTTGAAGTTTAATACAGAAGGATCTGATTTTTGTAATTCGTGTCAATTGGCGAAAAGCCATCGTTTACCTTTTGTTCATTCGACTTCTCAGATCTTATGTCCCTTTGACTTAGTATATTCCAACATTTAGGGTCCCGCCCCCTTGGTATCTATAAATGGTGCTCATTATTTTATTTTATTCGTAGATGATTATAGCAAATTTACTTGGATTTTTCTTTTGTAATCCAAGAGTGAAGTGTCTTCTATTTTTCAGCAATTTAAAATCATGGTTAAAAATCAATTTTCTACTACAATTAAGTCTCTTCAAACTGATGGTGGTACCAAATTTCGTTCCCTATCATCCATTCTTCGATTTGGTGGTATTCATCATCGTAACTCTTGTCCATATACACCACAGTAGAATGGTAGTGTTGGGAGGAAAAATAAGCATGTTGTCGAGGTCGGTTTGTCTCACCTAGCTCATTCTTCGTTACCTAAAAAATTTTAGTCGTTTGCCTTCCAAATAGCTATCTTCCTAATAAATCGTACACCCACCCCTCTCCTCAAAAACATGTCTCCATATTTTACTCTCTACAACAACCATCTCGATTACAAGTTTTTAAAGTCTTTCGGCATTCGTGTTTTCTGTTCCTTCACCCCTATAATGATCACAAACTTCAATTTAGGTCTCGCGAATATACCTTTTTAGGATACTGTGCATCTTATAAAGACTATTTGTGTTTTGATCATTCTAGTGGTCGTTTGTTTGTCTCTTGTCATGTCATATTTAATGAGAATTCTTTTTCGTGCTCTTTATCATAGTCTGTCCTTCCCACCTTTAAGAGTTATCATTCTGACCCATTCTACGTTTCTTCTACTTTACACACGTCTTCCTCTGTTTTTCCTTGCCCATCTTCCTTATCAATCACTAGGGATCCTTACGCTCCCACCAACCCCACTCTTTCTCCATCATTGCCGAACCCACGCCCCACGTCTCATGCCCAACTATCAATGCCAGACCACTCTTCTCTTCCACCACAATCCCCTAACTCGCATGCTTTTTACCAGCCCATTAGCCCATCCATCAGCCCATCTTTACCCACCAGCCCATCAACCCCGATTTCACCCACTAGCCCCCAAATCCCTCTTGCCCCCATCTATCTCTATTCCCTCTCCCTCCCCATCACCCGAATGGTCACCCCCTCCCCTTCCTTCTCCGCTACCCAGTACTTCCCTTATTCCTTCATCCAACACCCACAATATGATAACCCAATCTAAAAACGATATCTACAAACCAAAGGCTTGGCTTTCCACCTTGCACCACCCACAAATCCATTTGTCTATTGAACCGTTGATTTACCGCCAAATGTCCACCGACTTCAATTGGTGCAAAGATATGTAGGTTGAGTATGATGCTTTACTAAAGAATAATACATGGTCTCTAGTTCCTCTACCATCAGGTCGAAAAATTATCGGCTGCAAATGGGTGTTTCTTTTGAAAACTACACCAACGTGCAAGATCAGTCATTATAAAGCTCGCCTTATAGCCCGAAGTGATCAAGCATTGGGCATTGACTATTTTGAAACCTTCAGCCCGATAATCAAGCCAGCTACTATTCGAATTATTTTATGTTTGGCTCTCAGTTCGAATTGGATTGTTCGTTAGCTCGATGTTAATAATGCATTCCTCTAGAATGACCTTAATGAGGAGGTGTTTATGCATCAACCGACTGGTTTCATTGATCCCCATCGACCTCATCATGTATTACGACTTCATAAGGATTTATATGGTCTTAAACAAAGCCCATGTGCATGGTTTTCTAAACTTAGCTCCTGTTTGCTTGGTTGGGGCTTTTCTTGTTCAAAGGTTGATGTGTCTATGTTCATATACACCTCGAGATCTAACACTGTTTTCTTTCTCATTTATGTTGATGACATTCTCGTGACAGGCAATAACCCATCGATCATACAACATTTTATTTCAACATTGGACCAACATTTTTCTCTTAAAGATCTAGGCAATCTATTTTTTCTGGGGATCCAAGTTGTGCGTATTGCCTCTTTGATGTATCCATCTCAGTCACGTTATATCTTCTCCATTCTCTCTTGAGCAGACATGTCCTTGTGCAACACTATTCACACCCCGGTTATTTTTGGTTCACCTCTATCCCTTACTAACGGCGTGGTGTTGGACCATTCTTCTGAATATCAAAGTTTGGTCGGTGCCTTGCAATATTGCACCTTGATCCGACCTAACATTAGTTACACGATGAACCATTTGTGCCAGTTTCTCCACGCTCTGACAACGACCCACATGCAGGCTGTTAAACGCCTGCTTCACTATTTGAAGGGTGCTCTTCATCTTGGTTTGCCCTTCACTCCATCATCATATCATTGCCTTACTTGTTACACTAATGCCAAGTGGGACTCTTGCCCAGACGACCACCATAGTACAAGTGGTTTTTGTACCTTTCTTGGTCCCAATTTGATCTCGTGAACCTCATCTAAAAAGAGGGTTGTTTCATGCTCTAGTGCCGAGTTCGAATATCAGGGTATGTCTAATCCTATAGCTAAGGTTAGTTGGCTTCAATCTCTTCTTACGGAACTTAGTGTTTTTGCCTCGTCTCTTGCATAGCTACTTTATGACAACGTCAGTACTACTATAAGATCCCGTAATTTTATTTTTGTTAATTAATTTAGATTAATTTTTTAATTTAAAAATAGAGATAAACATTTTGTGAAATTTTATCCCTATTTAATTAGAAAATTATTTAGGGCATTTTGGAGAAGGGTTAAGTAGTTTTTATTTTGGATTTTTATGGAACAAGGGGAAATTATTAACTCTTAGAATAAGAGTTAAGTTGGATGTCTTTTGAGTGCATTATGAATCATGAATGACCTTTTGATAGCCCCTTGAGCTTGAATTATGTTGTTTATCACATGTATTTACCTTTGAGCTAATGAATTGTTGATTATTGTGTTAATGGTTGAGTGAATAAACTTCAAAGAAAAACATGACTGATCTGTGTTAAAATGCCAATTTTGCCGTAGCATCCCAGTTGACAGAAGAAATTCCTGCTACATTATTGAGTTGGAAGCAAGGGGCAGTGAAGTGGTACTTCATTAATTGAGCTGGCATTTAGGACGTGATTCAATAGAAATGACCAGTGAGAGAGCTTCATTTGGATTGCTTGGCCAATTCAGCCCTTCTTTGATGCCCAAGTGGATAAGATGGTGAGAGAAAATAGATAAAAGAGGGAGATCCCCCATTAACGGATCCAAGAAGCTGATTTCATTTCATTCCTCTATGTTTGGAGAAGAAGAAAAAGGTTTTGAGAGTTGTCCAAGAAGAACTTACTGAAGAAGGAAAGGGAGAGAAGAAAACTTTCTTGGGGAAGGCACTTTTGGAAAGAAGACTTTCTCATCCTCTCACTCCACAACTTTTATCCTATTCTATTCTCTTTCTCTTTTGTATCTAAAGTTAGACTTCATTTTTTGTGTAACAAGTACTTGAACTTCTTTATTTTCTTTAAGCATGTTTGGATTAATTTCTTTCTTTATATTTAAGCATGAACTAAGTACCTTAAGGCAAAGGTTAGGGATTCGATTTTGTTGCACTGCTATGAGGTTGTACAACAACTTTTTGCTATTTTTTTTAAAGAGTGTTAATGATTTTTATTTTGATTAATTAAGTTGTATTGACTGGTCATCTTTACAATTTACTTTTTAGTATGAACTTGGAAAAGGAAGTACTAATGGACCCCTTTAACACTCTCATTACCTGAATCTATTTATGGATTTGTGAGTGAGCTAGGAATAGCCTCTTTCTAATGCACTAGAAAGAACACTAGAGTTTAAAGATTATATAAGAGCATGGAAATGAACTTAGTGGTTTGACTTCGGAAGAAGCATATGAGCTGTTTTTGTGGTATTAAGCAGCACATAAATGTTGTAGCATTCTGTAGCAGTCAACAAATGAATTCCAGCCTGTCCTTAATAGTTTTGCCCAAAATTCTCCTTAAACCATCTTTTAAAATTTACTTGTTAATTTCTTTTGTCTATTTTGGCCTTTTAACAAACTAAAATTTGGTTACCATTATTCTCCTGAACAGTGACTTTTAAGAATACATTTTGTAAAATTATCCCTGTGGATCGACCGTGTTTACTACAACGTCAAGGGTGTATACTTGCACTTTGTTAGTTATAATCAACAAGTTTTTGGCGCCGTTGCTGGGGATAATAGTTACAAAATTATTTTTAAAAGTAAGTTTAGGTGAATTTTGTGCTTCAAGAAACTGATTAAGCTGTTGTGGATTGCAAGTACTGTGCAAGTGTATGAATGAGTTTCCTGATTTAGAATTCCCATTGGAATTTGACCCATAAATTGAGAGAACTCTAAGAAGAATCAGAAGAGAAAGAAGAGGAAGACTAAATCAGGAAGAAGGTCAGCAAGCTATGGTTGAACTTCCAAATATACCAGTTATGAATCCAAAACCTGTAAGGCAACAACCAGCTGAGGCAGTTAATCAAACCACTAGTACAAATATGGCTTTTAATGTCGAGCATTACACAACATTAAAGCCTTTTGATGTCGGACAAGCATTCGACATCAATACGAGTGTCATTGTAGTGTTACAATGACGAACGACTTTTAATGTCAGGCATTCCCCGACATTAAAACTGTCAGTCATTGTTAGATATAATGTCAGACGCTTTTAATGTCATGTAATGCCCGACATAAATAGGAGGATAAACATGTCAGACACTTTTAATGACGGGCAATGCCCAACATTAAATGTGTCCATCATTAAAAGTTTCTATTCATCATTATAAGTGCTTAATGCCAGGTAATGCATGCCATCTATTCTCTAATAATTGAAAAGAAAATGTTGGGTGCAGGCATAGCCAACCAACAATATTGCAAGGTCTATCATTCAAAACTGTGGTAAAAATAAAAAAAAATTAGAGAGCAATTCATCAAAATCAAAATTCCCACAAAATCATTTGATAAAAAAACCTCAATTCAACCATCATTATTCTCGAACATAGCAACTAATCAGCTAACACATTCAAAAAGATCTCTCAAAATGATTTCGGTCCAACCATAAGAATACTCACAACTAACCAAAAGTCATAAAAATAAAAAACTTAACCGATGAAGATGGAAGGCTATTGATTTTACCACTTTATCAGTCGAAGTATTTATTAAGCTTAAAATTGTCTCACTGAAAACTAAACAAACCGTTGCTTTCTGAACCAAACGACCTTTGTTTCCATCCTTCATGCCGACAATAGAAGTCAAAACCTCTGTTTCATAACAAAGGCATATGTTATGAGTTATCATAAGTCAAAACCAACTACCACTTAGTACCCAAAATAAATTTCAGCATAAGAACAAGAGATGTTGGTTCTTCATCTTTTTGTAAGGAAACTGAAAAGAAGCACCTATAAATTCATTTAATCTTTGAAGCATATAGTGACCATATAGACTTATCCCTTTTCGTTTATGCCTATATATCATTTCCCTACTTGAAAAAAGTCTTGAAAGCTATCCTTAAAAATACTTTTAAACACAAAAACAGAAACCTATTTTCAGATCAAAAGCTCCCAACAACTTCTAAACAATCATTTTAACATCTTGGATGGTTACATCGAGCTAAAAAAGAACTTGTCATTTAAGATATTTCCCAGTTTTTTCCCTTCCCCAAGACTTATAAAGGAAAGAGGAGAGAAAGAAAATGGTATAACAAATGAATTTGCAGATCTTTGTATGCAATTATTAGGCACCAGATATAAGAAAATGTCTTTAATCTTCGACCCAGTACACAAAAGTCAAGTGGAAATCCCATCAAGTGAAGATATCAACAGATATTTAGATATGAATTCTCTAATATATATAATAGTGAGAGAAAATGTGCATGCCTTGGGTTTTCTCATTGAAGCTATTTCGACTTGTGCTGACTATAACGTTGAATGCCATAAATGTTGATGATGCCAAGAGGAAATATGAGGTTTGTTACTGCCCTAACTTAACCTTTGCTACTGACGTCACATTTACCGAAGGAGTAAATAGAGGACCAACGAAAGGTACTGCACAAAAAGGAAAGATTGGTGACCCACATTTATGGTAGTAGTTAAATGAGTTGTTTCCTCCATCAAAGTTCAATGTTTTTCCTTTTAAGACCTCCATATTGTTTGATTAGATCAAGGAGAGTATTAACGGTCTAAATAAAATAAAAGTGTTCAAGATCTATGATTAATTACCAGGTCTTGGAATCAAGGGAATAGAAATATTACCTTGTCCTCATAATATCCTTGCAGCAAGTAATTAACATGCCAAAATCAGCAGTAGAGATATAGACAAATCTCTTTACACCTGTGAGCTATAGGTCTTGCATTGGTTAGAGTCATTTGACAAGATCTTGAAGTTCAAAATAATTGATAGGATATGAAATTAACTAGGAAGACCAAAACATCTAGGTAGGATTCAATTAAAAAAAAACTATGGAACGAGAAAAAAAACGTAGTTGTAGATGCTAAACAAAACACTTGAGCATTAGATATATCTCTGCATTAGAATTATAATTTACAGAGGTATCTACATTGCAAATACATAGGATAAGAAAGAGCAATTGCAAAATTTGTCTAATACTAATTTCTATCAAATACTTATATCATGTAGCATGCAATCCATAACAATAGAGACCCCTGAAATATACAAAATTATCGAGCAGAGGACGTGTTGTTATTGACATGAGATGATATGTTATCAAAGGATTGAAAAACTTAAATTTTGACAGAATACAGACGAGTCTAGATAGCATAATTTCAGTTCACTCTCATACATCTATGACCAAATAAAAATTGCACCTTTTTCTGAAGCAGCTCTGATTGCATTGATATTTGTTGTCTCATTGATCTTGAACATTTGAGAATTAGTGCCAAAACCACCAACGCAAGAGACCTGTAAATATAAAACTAAAATTTACCAAACCTCGTGAATAACAGAATCCTCCCTTATATAGTCCAAAGACCAAGTACAAAAATAAATTTGCAGGAATAAGAAATGCTATATATGCAGAAACCAAAAGGGATAAGTCTATTTGTTCTTAGTTGTCCACATAAAGTTGTGCTTCATCTTTTCGTAAGGAAACTCAAAAGAAGCACCTATAAGTTGATTTAATCTTTGTAGCATTAACTAGGGAAAATCAAATTGTGATAACTCGTAACGTATGCTAAAAGTCCCCCATCTCTAGACTAAAAGTAAAGCAAGTTATATATTTCAAAGAAGAGAAAGCTACATGACGTTTGTTGAAAACAATAACCAACATATTCAATAACAAAATGCACCAATCAGATGGAGAAATCTAAGATTAAAATGAAGCAAACTAGTATGAAACACGTTAGATTGGAAGAAAAAAATAGCATACCAAAGGCAAAAGTAATATGACTTCTGTAGGCTCTAACGAACATAGAATCCAGCTTTCTTCTCTGAGAAGGAGAAGAAATGGTAAAGATTGGGAGATTTGAAGAATGCAAAAGCAAATGTAATGGCTCTTTTGTCTTCTTCTTCAAAAGCTCTCAACAGTCGCCTCTCTCTCCACGGTGTGGAGGAGGGATGGATGTCGCCAGATCTCACCGAAATCGTAGCGGCAATGGCAGCAATAGGCAACAAAAGGCTACGACAAGAGGAAAGGGATGGTTTGGGCACAAGTTGCCTTTGTGTGGGAGGAGAGAAATAAAAATGGGAGAGGTAAAAATGAGTTTTCTTTAAAAACACTTTTAATGTCAGACTTCTATAAGTTTTAATGTCGGACGCTCAAATTTTTAATAACGGGCATTGCCCGACATTAAAGATTCAATTTCATTTAAAAACGTGCCTATTTTAGTGCCCAAAGTCTCACTTTTAATGTAGGGCATTGCCCGACATTAAAAGTGATATTTCTTAAAAATAAAATTTGAGCGCGTTTTGAGTGCGTTTTTTTTTGTCCATCATTGAAAGTGCGCACTCATTTTTTTGACCGACATTAAAAGCCATATTTATACTAGTGGACTATTAACCTTAGAAACATAGTGCAAATTGTTGATGATAGGGAGAGAGCCATTTGAGATTATGCAGCCCCAAGATACAATGAACTGAATCTAGTTATAGTAAGGCATGGAATTCACACAACATTTTGATCTAAAACCTGTGATGTTCTAGATGCTTCATTCCAAAGGGAATTTCATGGTCTACCTACTGAAGACCCTCACCAACATCTCAAGTCCTTTTTTGAGGTTGTGCCTCATTTGTCATCCCAAGAGTGTCAGGAGAAGCTTTGAGGTTAACTCTTTTCCTTATTCAGTTGTTGGTGATGCTCTTGAAGGAATCGAATTCCCAGTGGAAGCAATTGAATGCTTAATGCATTCAAGATGAATTTGGGAGGAAGCATGCATTTAAAAACGTAAAATACAGAGAGGATGAACCTGTACCTTTGAAGAACCGTTCTTCAATCTTCGTGCATATTGCAGCAACACGAACACCACCAATTGGGAGCACTCACTATTCTCTTGGGTTCTTAGAAAGATGGATGGTGGGATCTCTTAATATTTGGAGAGTGGAATTCTATTGTGTGAGAGCTCTGTGAAAAGGGGGAGAAAAAACCAACCCCTTTTGTGTATCCAATACAAACTTAAAAAAGAGAGAGGAAGGAGATGGTGATAGGGGAGTTACATTAACTCCCCACTACCCACGTAAACACATCCCATTTTTTTTTAAATAAAACTAAAATTAATTAATTATCCCATAATTAATTAACTATACAATATGCAACTAATCACATTAAATGCATGT
>JAOANK020348853.1:0-14309 GCA_026257165.2 Telfairia occidentalis | reverse complement strand
AAACTAGCAGCAAAGTAAACTAATAATTAGGTAAACTAGATAAATGGATAAAAGTAAGGGAATTATAGGGGAATTATACTACATCACTTTTTGCGGAGCTTTCTGGGCTTAATATCAATCGCAGTAAATCCGAGCTCATTGGCATCAATCTGGAAGGACAAATCTCCGATTATTTAGGTAATCGCTTTGGCTTCAAAACGGGGGGTAGGCCATCCACATACTTAGGCCTACCTCTCGGTGGAAATGCCAAAACAGAGTATTTCTAGAAGATTGTCATTGAACATATTGAAAAACGTCTTATTAGGTGGAATCACTCCTTTATTTCCAAAGGTGGCCGCCTCACACTTATTCAAGCCACCCTCTCCAATCTCCCCAATTATTACCTATCCTTGTTCCACCTCCCACACAAAATTGCCCGCGTCATTGAATGAATGTTTGCTCGCTTCCTATGGGCTAGCAAGGAGGGTAATAAATCGATCCACCGTATCAAATGGGATAGAGTTAAGAGGCCTCTTATGAGTGGAGGTCTTGGAATTCCGAATATGCTGCACAGTAACACTACTCTTTTAGCTAAATGGTCGTGGAGATTTCGGGGTGAGGAAAAGGCTCTTTGGTGAAAACTAATTGCGGCCAAATTTGGTACCATCGATCTAGACCTTTTACCTGATCATAAAAAGAAAGTTTCAAACAAGAGTCCTTGGAGATTCATCAGCCTATTTGGGAACTTGATTTTACAAAATATTGACTACAAGGTGGGAGACGAAAAGGTTACTCGATTTTGGCTTGACCCATGGATTAAAGAGGCTCCCCTTAGCACCTCCTTCCGTCACATCTTTGCACTAACATAAAAAAAGGATGGATCTATTGCTAATATGTGAAATAGCATAAATGTATCGTGGGCACCCCAGTTCCGTAGGAATTTAAATGACACGGAATCTGAGGAATGGGCCCAAATTCTGGCCCTCACTGCTGACTATCGACCAAAATGTACCAATGACCACTGGGTTTGGAGGCATGAAAGGGATGGCAGATTCTCCACAAAATCCCTTCAACCGATTCTGGCTACTGATTTACCTACAAGAAGCTGCAATTTCTACAAACACATATGGATAGGTAATTATCCCAAGAAAATAAAGTTTTTTCTTTGGGAAATCAGCAACCTTTGTATTAATACACATGATAGACTCCAACATCGATGCCCATGGATTGCTCTTTCCCCAAACTGATCCACTTTTTGCAAAAATGATAGTGAGACAACGAGCCATCTCTTTGCACTCTGCCCGTTCACTGCAAAGCTTTAGTGCCACCATCGAACGCGCCGGATTGGTTGTATTTGACACTAATGGATCATCCTTTTACGAAGGCCAAAGAATCTCTATGGATCAACATCAACAGAGCGCTCATTCGGGTCATTTGGCTAGAGCGCAATACTCGCATCTTCCAAGACAAGGAAAGAAGCTTGGAGGAACTTTTAGAGTTAACTCTCTACTATGCCTTATATTGGTGTAAACATATTGCTCCTTTCAACAACTATAGTCTCTCCTCTCTTATGACGAACTAGAGATCCCTCTTGTAATTCTTGGATACTTTTGTAATTTCATTCATATCAATGAAATTGTTTCTTATCCAAAAATAAATAAATAAATAAATAAAATGGGATAGAGTTTTTTTTAAAAGGAAACATATTTGAAAAGTTACATTACAATATAAAAAAACAAAATAAATTTTAGATATAACAAAACTTCCACTGCCCTTTACAACAACTAACTAAAACATCTTCGAGGCTAACATTTTAACAACTTACAAGAAGGCCTTATTCTTTTGTATCCGAGCCCTTTTTTGTTTTGTTTGGTCAGTTTTCAATTTAGCTCTTTTATTGACCTGCATTTTTTGTGGGCCTATTTTGTGTTGGCCTTTTCCTTGATAAAAAAACAACTTACAAGAAACCTCCCAGGTTGGGACTATTTCAACAAAGAAACCAACTGAACTGGCTCCATCAAATGCTTCTTCTTTTATTCCATCAACCATTCTGATTTCCTCAAGATTGGGATTTACCTTACCAGCCCCATTTCTATTACTTCTTTAGAAGATACACTTTTTATTTACGATCATTAACAATTTGACAATGATACTTTTATCTTCTATTGGTTGCAACAACATCAAAGAGCTTTTCAGCATTATCTTTTTTTTCTTTTGGGGAAAAAACCATTTCATTGATGTGTGAAATGATTACAAAAGTCCATATCAAAAATTACAAAAGACTTTTTCAAGATATACATGAGTAGATATACTGTAATTACAACGAACTAGTAAAAGCAGTAAAAAAAGTATATTCCAAAAAAGTGTCGGGGTTTTGATGCTTGTCGTTGAAAATCCTAGCATTTCTTTCTTTCCAAGTGTTCCACATGAATGCAAGGATGAAACTTTCCCATAGAAGCTTTTTCACCTTCTTGAAAGGGTGACCTTTGAGAGCGGTCGTTAAGATAGCACCTGGCTGTTCAGGACAGGTCATGTGCCAATTGAAAGCATTAGTAATGTATTCCCAAAATCCATTGGCTTGATTGCAAGTGCTGAAGAGATGAGCTTGTGTTTCAGGGCCATTTTGACAAATGGGGCAACAAGAAGGAGAGAGCATAAGCCAAGGAAACTTCTTCTGCATCCTATCTTTGAGTGTTGATGCAAGAGTGAAGGATTTCCCAAAGGAAAAACTTAGCTTTTTTAGGGGAGAAATCTCCCATTTTCTTTTCCCTCTCAGTTAGTGTTTGGTGTTAAAGATTGCAACAAGGATCCTTTTTTTTTTGGAAAAGAGATTGCAACAAGGATCTTGTTGTATAGGTTCCACTGTTGTCCAAATTCCATATCCATGAGTCTTCAGCTTGCTGATTCAATGCAGGGGAGTGTTAATAAGGCTTGCCAGTTCATCACATTCACTATTCGTGAGATTTCTTCTCAATGAGAAGTTCCATGAACAAGTAGCTTGATCCCAATGTTCATGAACCGATGCATCTTTCTTGATGGCAAGGCTATAAATAGTAGGGAAAGATGCGTGAAGCATCTGGTTATTGATCCATCACTCATTCCAAAACAGGGTGGTTGATCCATTGCCAATTTTGTGAGTAATGTTCTTGGTGATGAGATGTTTGTGTTTTGCAATGAATTTCCAAGGGCCTCGGGATGATTTCAAATGTCTAATGCCCGAGGAGTGTCCCATATGTGAGGATCCTTAAACAGCAATGATCGTTTTGCGCCATAGGGCCTCTTTTTCTTTGTTGAATCGCTTGCAAGGAGGGAGCTATTTTTAAGCCTTAGGTCATCAATGCCCAATCCCCCTTCATCAATGAGAACTTTAAGTTTTTCCCATCTTATGAGATGTGATGCTTTGGAACCATTGGTGCCACGCCAAAAGTAATCCCGATATAACTTCTCGATGGATGTCGCCACCTTTTGTGGTATACGGAAGAAGGATAGATAGTAAATGGAGAAATTTGTGAGGGTGGCCTTTATCAAGGTGCAATGCCCCCCTTGGATAAATTGGTGGATCCCCATGAATGAAGACGTCTCTCAATTTTTTCATGGACAGGCGCCCAAAATGAGGAGTTGTTTGGTTTGCCATGTTGGGGGAAACCTAGGTAGGAGTTTTGCCAAGATCCTAGTTTGCAACCAAAAACAGTAGCCATACTGTCCAAAGTTTGTCTCTCAATGTTGATGCCTATGATTTCAGATTTTTATATGTTGACACTTAGGCCCGATAATACCTCAAACTCCTTGATGATGCCAAATAGATGGGAGACATAAGACATCTCTTGGGAAGAGAAAAGCATGGTGTCGTCTGCAAATTGAAGGTGATTGATATTGGATCTCCAATATCAAACTGCAAAATGCTTCCTTCATTAGATGAGTGAGTCAACATACGACTTAGACAATCCACCACAAGAATAAATAGAAAGAGAGATAAAGGATCTCCTTGACGAAGGCCTCTTGTAGCTTTATTTTCCCTCTCGGCTTCCCATTTATGATGATTGAAAAATTGGTGGATCAAATACAAGCCCTAATCCATCAATGCTACTTATTGTCAAAACCTTTCACGCTAAGAATATTGTCTAAAAAATCTCAATCAACCTTGTCAAAGGCTTTTTCAATATCTAGTTTAATGACAATACCTTGTTTCTTGCTTCTGAACCAGTCCTCTATGATCTCATTTGCAATTAAAGATGCATCAAGGATTTGTCTATTGGTGACAAAAGGAAGATTGTTGTTTTGTGATTGTATATTGAAGAATTTGGACTCTTGCAATAATCTTGTAGAGGCATGTGGTTAAACTAATAGGCCTGTAATCACCCATGGCTTTGGCATCAATCTTTTTCGAGATGAGGCATTTATAAGTCTCATTGACGTTAGCATTGACAATAGCCTTCTCAAAAAAATCGTTGAACACCCTCTTGATATCACCCTTAAGGATGTTCCATGATTTTTTGAAGAATTCAGCAGTGAAACCATCCGATCCTAAAGACTTATTTGTGTCAAAGCTACAAACAGCTTTGTAAATCTCTTCTTCAAAAAATTGGGCTTCGAGGGAGGAACTTTGTTCTTGAGTGATTGGATCCCAATTAGGGATGGTGGGAAATGTTCGGTAGCCATCGATCTTAGTAAAGAGGGTTTGATAGAAATCAACAAATTCTTTCTCAATCCTTTCATCTGAAAGGAGATTTTCTGCTGTTCTGGAAAGCACCTTTGTAATTGTATTAGTCCTTCTATTGGCAGCCACGTATCTATGAAAGAAGGAAGTGTTTTCGTCGCCACTTATCAACCATTTTGCTTTGCATCTTTGTTTCCATAGGGATTCATTTAAAGCTACCAATGATAGAACAGAGTCTCTTAATTCTGATCTCTTCTATTTTGAAGCAGGGGAAAGCACATTTTGTTCCTCCATCAATTCAATGTTTGTGATCTTTGTAGTGATGGAAAAAATTCTATTGTTGAACTGACCAAAAGTATCGAAGCTCCATGTTTTTATATAAGATTTTAGTGATTTCAACTTTCTAGTCAAACCATGTCCAAACCATCCTTCTATAGCTTTGTTTTTCCACCAATCTTCGACTAAAGGTGGGGCGTTGTAGCCAATGGTTGACAAATCTTAAAGGGTGTAGGGCCCCATTTTTCCTTTCCCAAAGTGAGTGAGATTGGATAGTGATCCGATGTAATGTGTCAAGCCCCTTTTGGCGTGTGCTCCCAAGAATTTATCAATACATTCCTCTGTGATGAGGAATTTGTCTATGAGAGTGTGGGTGGCTATGTCTCTAAAACTAGACTATGTAAATCTACCATTTGAAAGAGGGATATATGTGAGGTTGGTGTTGATGATGCATCGATTGAACTTCTTCATGCTTTTGGTGATTGGCTTATTGCGAGATTTTTCATGAGTCCAGCGAGAAACATTAAAATCACCGGCAAGTATCCAATGACGATTGCAAAAGTATGACAAGTTCAATAATTCTTGCCAAACAACCGATTGGTGGAGAGCAATGTTAGGGCCATTGACCCCTGTGACCTCAAGGATTTTGAAAATGGGTCTTTCCAGAGAATGAGAATGTCACCCGAAGAGCTCTGTGCATCAAGAGCAAACCAGCCCAGGTTCCTAGAACTCCAAAGAGATTTGACGATATTGATAGATGAGAGCTTCGTTTCCTGTAGAATGACAACCAAGGGATTATGTTTCTGAAGAAGATCTTTGACCAGAGCACGCTTCTTCCAGGATCCTAGGCCACGAATGTTCCATGAGATAAAAATCATTGAGTTGTTGATCCCACCTTGTTTCGATCAGGGCAATCATAGTTTATGGATGATTGGAGATTTTGTAGTTCACAAAGACCTTTTTGGAGACTTTTGGCCGCTGCAGACTTTTTGTTTTTGGAAGGTAAGGCTATGATACAGAGCCCATTATGCTTGAGCCAGGGAGAGAGCATATAGACAAAAGGTGGGAAGGGTGTGGTGTTAAGAAAGTCGGTATGATATATTTGGAAACCAGAAGGTTGAGGCTGGGGATAGGCAGGGTAGAATGGGTAGGGAGGATAGGGGAAAGGTGAGGCAAAGGGATCGATAGGTGGTTGGTGGATGGTGGATGGTGGATGGTAGGAGAGCAAGCTAAAGGTTGGAGAAAAGGTTCTTCATTGAACAGGGAATCTAGATGTAGGGGAGAATCAAAAGGGGTGTGTGTGGGCAAGTTAGATGTTGAACAGGGTGAGTGTGAAGGTGGGCTGGAAATGTAGTCCTCAGAATTAGAGGGGAGAAAGCCAGAATAGGTAGCATTTTTTGTACCAGTGACCAAGTTGGTTTTGATATTATTGATCAGAATAGGTTTTTAAGGAGAGGAGAGAAGGAGGATGGGTCAACGAGTAAAAGGCAGGTGTTGGTTGGAGAAGGAATAATGGAAGGATTTGAAAGGTTGGGTCGATCCAAATTGGCGTGTCAAAGAAGAATTTTGTTTAGAAATGGTGGTCGGAGGTAAAGGAGAAGAGGATGGTTGAGAAATCGAGAGTAACGAAAAAGGAGAAAGGAGGTCAGGCAGAGGCAAAATACCTTGTGAGGTGATAGGAGCTTCCAGAGCTGCAGCAGCTCGATGGTACAATGCTGTCTTGTCATTCATTGAACCAGTGCAGGGCGCGTGAATCTCTTTTTTTTGCAAAGAGGTTTGTCGGCGCGTGTTATCCATCTCCGACTCATCTACCACGATTCCTGATGAGTTTTCCGGCGGTTTTTGTGGCGCAGAATGTGGGCTTTTTATAGTCGCAGCATTCTGAGGAATGCGCCCATGAACATTTGTCATATAGCCAATGTGATTATCTTCAACAAAGAATGGATCAATGGAGATAGTGATGGCTGCGACTAATGAAAATGGGACAGATAAGCATGACGAGATAAAACCTACGTAATTTTCTTTTACTTTAACACACACCTCCATCATATCCATTTTAGTTAGGTGTTTTTTGGCGGTTTCTAAGTATCCCCCACATAGGTCTCCAATGTATTTGAAGGTTTCCATGTTCCAATTATTCAGAGGTAAGTTTCTGATTTTTATCCAACCTATATAAGGAGACTACAAGGAGGAGGAGTATGCTTCTAAACTCCAAGGTCTGAAGGTAAGTCTGTAGTTACCAACTTTGTATCTTTCCTCAAAGCGCCCAACGATTTCTGCTTGTTCAGCATTCTAGAGAGATAAAAGAGCTTTGTCTGCTTGTATGGGACTGATAGATGCGAAGTCAGTGATTTCTTCTCTAATAGCCTTAATAATCTTGTACCAATTATCGTGAAAATGCTCTCTGAAGACTATAACCGAAGAATCCAAGTAGAGGGAAGCAAGGTCTTCATTCAAAGTTGGGTTGTTGGTAACAATTAATGGTGAGAGGGAGGCTGATGCCACATGTGGTTTCGATACCAAGATGTCCTTGAAGGTTTGATCCTTCAATTAATGATGGTGTGGTTGGGATGGAGTAAATGAGGTCTTTAAATTGTCTTCATCCCTTTTTGTCTTGTCCAATAGAGAGGATGATTTTATTAAGACCTCCATTGGTCCCAAGCCTTGCTATCTCCACGTAATGGCCTTTTCTGTTTGTGTTTCTCAACCCATAGGGTGCATTCGTCTGTTCTGGTCTCCTTAAAGAGCTTTTGGGTCAAAGGGTTGTTAATGAGTGAGACAAAGGTGGTAGCTAACCAAGCTTGTGAAGATTGTTGCAGAGAGAGGCAGAAGGATCGCTTCTTTGTGGCCTCTGTCAGGACAAAGTGCGATTTGTTGCCGAAAGATATGGAGAAACGCTTCTTGTATAGAGTGAAGAATGAAGGGAAGGGGTGGTTTCGTGGTCATATTTGTTCAGTGGGTGACGGAACAGTGTTTCAAGCATGCTGGGTGAGGGGAGAGAACGCGTGAGGCCATCTCTATTTAGCTAAGCTTTTCAGCATTATCATCTTTAAAGAAGCCTTGACATTTAACATTTATATTTAGGAAGTCTAAAATCTTGGGAATTGATACAAAGGCTCGATCCATTGCATTCACTCCTTCGAATACAAAGCAAACGAAATGAATGGCCAGTTAATGGTGGGTGTGAGGATGGAGGAGGTTGAGTGTGACAAATGAGAGGAGAGTGTGTGAGGCCATCATTGTTTAGCTAAGCTTTCCAGCATTATCATCTTTGAAGAAGCCTTGACATCTAACATTTATATTTGGGAAGTCTAAAATCTTGGGAATTAATACAGAGGCTCGATCCATTGTATTCACTCCTTCGAATACAAAGCAAACGAAATGAATGGCCAATTAAATATCTTGGGCTCCCTTTGTACAATAAACATCGCTCCTTACCCTTCTGCCCCCTATTATTGAGGAAATAAAATTCAAGCTTCACAACTGGCAGCCTTCATATATCTTCAAGGGGGCAGACTCAGGCTTATTCAAGCTATGCTATCAAACATCCTTATATATTATTTCTCTCTTTCCAACCCTTGCTAAGGCAACCAACAACCTAAGAGCAAATTACCTAAGAAGGCACTAATAACAACAGAAGATACAATCTTGTTAATTGAAATTTGAAAAAAAGACTCAGGTCAAACTAGTTGGGTATCAACAACATTAAAACTAGAAACCAAGCCCTATTTTCTTAATGATATGGAAGTACCTCACTAAGAAAAATGCCTTGTGGAGGAGAATTAGTGCAACCAAAATATCAGTTTTTGCCTGAGGACATGAGCATGAAAAAACACTTAAGCTCATCATCTTCCCAGACTCTATGCCCTTTCCACCAAGTCAGCTTTGGTCAAAGAAAATCGGTTCCTCACGAAACAATCTTGGGATGTCAATTTTGTAGACTCTTCAATAATGTAGCGATCTTTGATCGACCGACTCTCTCACACAAAGTTTCATCTATTCATTTTTTGAGCATGGGTGATACTTAGCTCTAACCTCTTCGATAAAGTGGTTTTCCCTTAGCTCCATGTTCAAAGAGTTGACTTTTAAGTATGACCCTCAAGCCCATTTACTCTAAAGCCGAATTTGGAAAGGCAATACAAAAAGATAAAAATTTTCTTATGGGAGTTTAACCATGGTGCCATGAACACCCAAAGACATTATGCAAAAGGGATCTCCTACCCTTGCAAATTCGCTGAGTTGGTGTGATATATGCATGAAAGATGTGGAAACCAAGGGCACTTATTCTCCATTTGTGAATTTTTCAAAACGATTTTGTGTTATGTTGCCGTCCCTATTTAATTGGCAGACACCCCTTGCTAACAATATGAAAATCATCCTCCGATATGCTCGTGGGCCATCCTTTCTCTACTTATAGTTTAAATGATCTTTTGACTAATTGGGAGGCTTTTTCATTTCTTCCAAGCTCAAAGACGTTTCTTCCCCATTCTCTTTTGTATACATCATCACATCAATGAAATATCTTGGTCCCCATTATCAAAAGGAATAAAAAAAATTCAAAAAAAAGGCATGTACCAATAAGGTCCTTGCTGTCGGAAATCCCTTATAACATCCATTGAGTATGGTGCAATGGATTTGCTATAAAACCTCAATGCTGCCTAAACCAAGAAACGATCATGAATCTTTCAATTTCTTAGAAACCAACAACCCATTAGAGAAAGGAGGTACAATCTAAACAGTTAAGAGACAAGTTCCATTCCAACTTAAACACCAACTTTGAACAAATAAAAGTCATAATAGTTGTCATGTATATACACACTTCAACCTTCCTGTCCAGCAAAGAAAATGAAAGGGAGCGGACAGCAAGTTGGAGGAACACAATTATCTACATCAATTAACTTCCTTATGCAACAATAAAGCCCCCCATCAAGTCTAATTCAACTGAGATCCTTTTTTGATTGAGATCCGTTTCACAACATGCTATTGGTAGATTTTTAATTTTAAACCATCGCAAGGATTCTGCCATGTTTCTCATCGTCCCATATTTTAACCTCAAACTCACCCACCCTTTCCCAACTACCCAATTCTACCAAATTTACTAGCGCCTCCAACCTACCAACCACAATGAAGCAAGACTTTGTAAGGTTGGAAGAGGTTCAAGGCACAAAAATTTCCCTAGGCCTTTTACTCTTGATTAGAGTAAATTAAAGCATTCAAGATTGCTAGTCAATTGATCATGGTTACTACAACGCTGGAGAAACATGAATGGTAGGAAGGAAGAGGAGTGGTTGGTGTCCCTTTTAAGCCTGGTGGGGGATTTTAACCATTCAAAGGCCAAGAATGAGAATTTGCATAAATCAAAAGAACATCATAATTCATTACTCATTGGACTAAGTACAACAAGAGAAAGCAAGAGAATCCAAGGCCTAGAAACTCATCGAAATTAGAGTTGGAATCCTGAAAGGTGCATCTAAGTCCTAGAACTCATTCAAAATAGAGCAGGAATCTTGAAATGATTGAACCCAAGCCTCTATAAAACCCCCATGACAGCATTTATAATTTATCCAGAGAACTTTAGCGTTGCCTTTTCCAAAAAAAGACCTCAAAGAACAGCTGCATAAACGCCATCTTGAAACAGAGAGGGAAAAAACACCGAATGCCAAACGAATTGAAAAGGAGATGATCCCAACACTAAACCGCAAAGTCACAACAAAACTTCTAAATATTTATTCATTTTTCCAATAATAGCATTCAAACAATTAGATCCTCCATAGGTAATACATGGACCAAACTAAAGACTCAAGAAAGAATAAACAGCAATCAGAGTACAGCTCAAAGGACCCCAAGTCGTACCCAGATAAAGAATTAGCGGAAAATGATATAAAGAGGTTAACCAGATAACAAACAACAGTACAAGCTATCAAGAACCCCATTCTTCAGAAGGAAACTTTAATTTACCTCCTCAAAGGGACAACGAATCGAGACTCCACATCGAATCGAGCGAGAGGAGTGGAAATAGAGCGGGAAGGGAGCTGCAGCGAGTTCACCCGCCTATTGGGAGCACCTGGGTCTTTTAAGCTCAACAACGGCCGCCGGTGAGTAAAATTTGAAACAGTAGAAGAGCTTGCAACGGCCATTGAGGCACAAATCCAAGAATTATGGAAGAAACAGAGATTGCAGAGAGAGGAGATAAAACAACAGCTCAAGAAATAGCAAGGAAAGTGAGACGACGAAGAGTACGGGGATAGAGTTGGCGGTTCGGATAAACCGTTTTTCTGAACCGGAAAGAGAGAGCGGTTGGTTGAGTTTTGATCTTTCGTTTTTTGGGGAGCCAAAGCCAAGAGTGTAGCCTTTGCACATCTCACCAATTTCTATGAGCCACAATTTGGGGTTAGGGTTAAAGAAGATTTTTTTAAAAAAAATAATTTTTTAAATTCAATTTGTTTTTTTATTGTATCTTTTTATATATAGTATAAATTCATAAATTTATGAAAATGGTTTTGAATCTACAACTTGTGATCGGAGAATCTTATGTTTGATCACTTAAGTTATGCGCAAGTCGATTGATAACTCTAATTTGATTTGATATTTCATTTCTTATCATTCATATTTATTATATTTTCATCTTTATATTTTTTATAAAATAATAAAAAATAATTTTAGTCTTTTGACTTTTGATAATCGTGACTTGTCCATTTAATCTCTAATCTTTAAAAATTTTGTTATTGAACTTTGAATTGTAATTTTATGCAATCATTTCCGTTTATACTACTAACTAAATAATGACATTACATGTGTTTTAAATAAAAGACAGCTAATTTAAGATGATATCGTAGAAAAATGGCAAAAGAATAGTAGGCACCATTGAACAAAATAAAGTGACATATGCAAGGATTAACAAGAATAGTGATGAAAACGTAAACAAGGATTAACAAGAATAATGATGAAAAACGTAAACAAGGATTAACAAGAATGGGATGGTATTACTTCACATATTTGCTTTATGTAATTGGTAGTTTTAGATTGTTGGATTGTGTATGAGAGATATATTACACGATACATTTCAAAGTTGCATCGATGGTTATTTAGAGCATACAAATTTTGAATCACATTCAACCATTTTTCAGGTATAGATAGTTTTTGACAAATTAATGTATTAAATGAATATAAGATTCTTTCTTTTTTTTTTTTTTACTTTAATAACATGTGGGGGTGGGGAGATGCGAACTCATGATTTGTTGGTTAGAGAAATATGTGTCTTTAACCAGTTGAGTTATGCTCGGTTTGACAATGAATACAAATTTTGACATTGGGAGAAATGGCTAAGGATGTTTATGTGAAGAAAATAATATGGTCTATTTTGGACTCAAACTTATAGGATATGACTTTACTTTTAGTTTCATACAAAAGACCGTAATGATGATGTTTTCCTTTACACACATACTATATAAATCTTCTCTTCTTCTCGTCGACATGGAATTTATGTCTGCAGCACGACAAAATCTTAATCCAATTTCATGGTTTCCAACTAATATAACTTATTATATTAGATCTCATATCATTAAGATAAAATACCACGTCATAAGACTCATTTGTCATCACATTAAATTTAAGCTATTCTCGTTAATAATAGAGGTGTCTGACATATTTTATTCAACATATAAAAATGATTGTGAAGCTTAAAAAATGTGGGCTAAATTGAAAGAGGAAGACTATATTTTAATTTAATTCGTATTGTATAATATAAAATTATTTAAAATTTTTGTTTGGAGAGATAAATAGTGAAATTACATTGGAGCTAAATTAGTTGATGATGGAGATGAAAGGAGAAGAATGGACATGCGTGATTAATGAATCTTTATTTTAATATTAAATCTTTTGTTATTTTATGTTTAGGTTAAGCAATATTTAAATCGAAGGATTCAAATCACAATTCTTTTTAGTTCAACATGGGAGAATTACAGTTGAACTATATTTAAAAGTCGTAAAGATATGTCTTAATCAATTGAGTTATGCTAGTGGATTTGAATCAAATAAATAATTATATTATTATTTCAATAATATTTATATGTTTGTTTTTTATTTAATTTAATATTATTTATAATGTTGAGTTGTCGTGTTAGAATAGACTAATAACAAAAGATCATCATTAACTTTAAAAAAAAAATAACAAAAGATCATCTATATCAATTCAAGTATAACTCAGTAGATAAAGGTATGTACTATCATCGTAGAAGTCAATAATTTGATCTCTCATTTCCGTAAATATTGAACTAAAAAAAATAATTAAAAAAAACAAAACAAAACAAAACATCATCGATACCTATTATTATTAGTGACTTGTGATGTTTGACAACGTTGTTGTCAATTGAAGTACTTTTTATATTTCTTTCGAAATCAGATAAATACGAGCTGGTTTTTGCAAGATAATTGTATATTTATTTTTAATATGTATTGTTGTATTTTGTAGTGATATTAGATGCAATTAAATATTATTATTCGATGTCTTGAGCATAACTTAACTAATTGAGGCATATCTTTTCCGACCAAAGGTTTGGGTTTGAATTTGTAAGGTCCAGTTAATTTAATTCAATTTAAATGCATTATTGTTGAATTAATTAGGGACTAAGTTATTTTGATAGTATCATACGGGAAAATAAATAAGATTTGTTATTGTAGAAATAAGAGAATTTTATTTATTTAGGAAAAGGAAAATCTAAGGGTGGCATTTTAGTAAGTAAAACTATTTAAGGGTGGGGTTAGACTTTGGAGTAAACCTTATAAATACGTTTGATAGGAACCCCAGCCACCAAGTCAACTTAATTTTTTCACAAAAAAATTTTCATCTCTTTTCCTCTACTCATTCTCACGCAAACTCTCTCCTTCTTCCCAAAAAAATTCCTCTCTCACACTTGTCTCCTCATCGACCATACCAGTAGGCAACAACACTCCAACAACAGCAGCACTCTGACGATGGCGGCACTCTAGCGACAACGTCGCCGATAGATGACGACCAATGATGGTGTCTTTTCTCTTCCTCCTTGGTTTTTGTCCACATTCCCCTCTTTGTTTGAGTTTCCCTTATAAGGTCAGCTTCTTCATCGCCTCCCCACACCCCCTACTGAACAGGTAAGGTAATAAGTTGGCTATCGTTACGTTTTCCAAAGCTTTCCCCTTTTTAACCACGTTTTCCCTCTTTTCCAGCGACTAGAGGGGACCATTTTGCGAAACAAAGGTCGAAGAGAACCACAGAGTCGAGATCTACACATTGGCAGAAGAGAAACTACGATCAGACCGGTGGTGAAGCAGTAGGAAAATTACCTGAATCTGATCCATGGTAATTTTGATCAAAATGATATTTTACAAAAATAGTTTTCGAAAACAACTTACCTTTGGG
>JAOANK020348258.1:0-12058 GCA_026257165.2 Telfairia occidentalis | reverse complement strand
ACTGCGACCGGCGTCTATCACTCTCTGATTGCTTGGAACCCGATCGTGCCATCTCTAAAATAGGCTTGTCTTGTCGAGTCCCCAAGACGGCTTCAAATGTTGATGCACAAGAAGTTCCTCCTACTGCTGTGGACCGAGCAACAGATGATCCCGGACCTGAAAGAAGAGGACGAGGTGAGGTGGGGTGGTGGATACCACACTCCGACGCTCAAGTCAATGAGGCAGAAGAAATGAGTAAGGATTACTTTTAGATCTCGTTGCGTACCTTTCGATGTGGCTATGCCTTGTATTTATACTTTAGGTTGGAGGAGTCATTGGCGGTGTAATACTCCCAATCAGCCATGATTTCTGGCTGATTAAGAGTGGAGAGATGAGTGGAGTGATTTTATCCCTTCGCGTCCAGTAAAGAGTGATTCTAGGGTTCACTTCTTACCTCGGGCTCGTCTTGCCTTGTTCGAGCCTTGGTGTTTCATTACACCTCGGCTAGGACCGAGGTGTATTTGTACACGTGGCGATCCCATGGCCATCCACGTATATGAGTAGTTCCATCCCTCATCAAACCCTGTAGTTGAATGATCACACCCATTAAACTCGTCCATGAATTAACAGTTTGATTGCTTGAGATACTTAGGTCATTTATTTAAATAATTTAATCTTAAAAATAGTAAAAAAGCATGATGATAGATTTTTTCCATTCTTTTATGGGATTATATTATTGTACACAATTTAGTTGTAAACTAACCAAATTTGTCAAACTTGTCAAATTTGAAATAAACATCCCAATAAATCCAATTTGATTTGACTGTTGTGGTGTACAAATTATGTCATGCTCTCATTAACTGTTCCATTTAGATTAAAAAATCATCACACTCCCTAATAACGGTTGGATATAAATTCGGGTGTTTTTATGATTTTTCGAGTAAAATTGTCCGTCTCAATGTAGTGACCTCCTCCAATAAAAATTATTGTGATGAGACAAAACTCAGGGTAGTTATTGATTGATTCAATTGATTTCGGCATAGAAGTCTCATTGGCTGAGCAAGGTTTTCACACCGTCTCCAACCCTCACATGTCTTGCCTTCCCAGGTTTCGAATTTACAACAGCTAAACTCACCCTACCTAATATTATAACTCAACAAACCTAAAACACGTAACTATGTTTAAAAAGTATTTTGGGCACATTTTATTGTTTGCTAAATTTTATATCTACAAACCATGCTTCTTACAATTAATTACCAATAATATTAAATTATATACATATATAACGTAAGTCATAAAGTATCTTTTAAAAGGCTAGAATATGAAATGTTTTTTTTTCTTTATTTACATACATTAATTTAAAATATATTACATTGAATCATTGAATATTAAAAGTCTTCCAATCTCAAAAATTTTGTAACTCTTTCATACTTTTCCTACATTTAAGTTTTTTCATTCAATCTAAGCCCAGTTCAATTAGTTAAGGCATATATTCCAATCCAAAAGGTCATGGGCTCGAATCCCCACCCTCACATGTTGTGTTGAATTAAAAAAAAAATTAAACAAACAAATAAATAAAATATGAAAGCTACATATTTCTTGAAATAATATTAGATACTAAAAATAAATGTAATGAATTAGTTGAATATGTTATGAATCTAATATTAAGTAGATGTGCATTAACTCTCATAGGTTACACAATTCTATTACCTCACAAACTATTAACTCCTACAAATAGAGAGGTTGTATGGTGCATGCCTTTGAAATGTACTACAGTGACAACTCATACATCTTAAACAGAGAAAGACACATTGCTCTCTCCATCTTTTCTCTACGTCTCTCTCTTGTGTTATTTTCTTATTTTTCTCGTTCTTCTTTTGTTCTTAATTTTATAATACGTTATCAACATGAGTCTCTGTCATTTTTATTTCGTTAAAGATTTTGATTGCAGAGTATGCGCTATATATACGAGTCATATGTCTTATATTCAGATTGCAACATGGTTACTAATAATATTATAGAATGAATGTATGAGATATGTTATATAAAATTTATAGTAAAAATATATCTATTTGTGTTAGTTTTACCATGACAAAATACAGAGTTGTAACTCTTGATATCAATGGTCAAACTTATTTGTCATGTATATATTTGATAATGAAATCCATTTGGATATCATATATTTATTATTTTCGTGTAGATGAACAATCATCTATTTTAGTCAAGTTTGAAAGATATTCTATATAGTTAAATATTCTTGGTAAAACTCACTTTGATTAGAGGCACCTAAAGTTGCACAATTTTTAATGAGTGGGTTTTAACACCTAATGAGCAGATGTTAGAGAAAACAGATCCTTCTTCTCATATATAGAATATATAGTTGTACTTGATCACACCTCACTATGTATTACTACAAGCGCACCTGTCAATTGCAGTATAAAATGGTCATGAGACCGATTATCATCATTTGGGAATCAAGTTACTAATTCTCTTAATTATTGATCGATCTTTTCAATTTTATCCACGAATCCAATGCTTGTGTGAAAACTAATTTAAATCAAAACTAACAAAAATTGCATGATTTAGATGAAAATTCAACGAATGAGAATCCTAGGGTGTTGGCTCATTTTTAGACTGAACTGAATAATTAAACAACTCAAGGCCTAATTTAAATGGTAATTTTTTAGGCTTAGAAAATAATAGTTGAGGTTCACTTTCTTAAGTTCACCTAACCTCAAAACTAATTAATAGACCAATTTCTTGCATTTACTAACCAATTGTGGAAATTAGCTTCTTTCTAATTTTAGTCTTAATTAAAACCTATTATTTTCATGCATAAGTCCTAATTACCTAGCATTTAAGTTACAATTTACAGTTCCTTTTTTCAAGAAAATAGTAAACTCACAAACATTCTAACATTCTCATGAAAGAACACATTTAAAGCAACATACTCGGAAGAAAGAGCAATTAAATTAAGCCAATAAATGTTCAATACATCAAAGTAAGCTTAAAAACACCAATACTCTAGAATTACAAAATTCTAGCCACTCATTGTTTACAAAATTACAGCAGAAAAAGCAATAGAACAGTAGCTAAAAAGATTAGGGAGAAAAGGAAAACTCCAAGGTCGCTCCAATGCCAACTCCATCGCCGAGCTACTCCTGTTCTCTCGATTTTGACCCCGAACATGAAAGAATACTCCCTTGAGCTCCATCACAATTATCTAGGCAAATTGAGTCATTATATCTCGAAAATCCCACCTAATATGGCTTTCTCGAAGCTCTTGGCCAAAACATTTCTTTTATAACAGTAATTGGCAGCACCGAGGCGCTAGGGGGTGGCATCTCGATGTTGCTGCAAAAGAATCATGAAAATTACACCCGAAAAAAAGTTATGCATCGCGACACTAGTTTGCGGCCAAGCCCGCTCGCACCCGCTCACTTATGTCGTTGAGATGCCATAGCACGACTTCTCGATGCCGTGCCTTACTGCAGCCCTTCTGCAAGATTTTCTTCCAATTTTTGGTGTCTTAATGTCCTAATCCGATGTTGAGACGTTATGCTCTCGGGTCTCCAGTTGCTTTGGCTTCTTTTTTTCATGTCTTAGCCAATTTTCAGCCTCTTAAGCTTGTTTTTTTGATCCTAACATCACTAAATTCATCTTTTCTTCATAGTTACTCAGTTCCTACTAAATTCACAAATACAAGCATCAAAGCACACTTTAGGCACACAAAACTACAAAATCTAATATTCTAAAATAGCACTGTTTAGTGCTATCATAATTAGCAATATCAAGAAAGAATTTTTTAAATAATTAGATGAGCAAGTATCACGTCTTCTAGAGATGAATAAAACAATGAGCATTAGATAAAAATATGAATCTCGACCAATTAAGTTCAATATCATTCACTCGGGTGAATGTTGTAATATTTAATAATTGTTGTCAAGGTCAAGGTCGCGATCATAATAAAGAAAGAAATAATTATTCATTACCTAGTGGTTATGACCATTCGACATTCAATAAAACTACATATATAACGATGATTAAAATGAAAATTCCACAAAATAGAGCGGTAAAAGTGTTGAAATTCAACATTGGTCATGTGATATGAAAGAGGCATTAATCTATACCTGTCATAAATTCAAGTTAATAGTTGAATGTTAACGGGGCATTTGGGGCAAGGATAGAAGTTGTTTAACCTAAAGTTGTCTAGTCTGGAGAGTATATTTGGGAGTTAATTAGTTTGGAAAGTTGTGAAGTCTGTGTTTGGAGAGCAAAGTTGTTTAACTTGGAGTCATGTAAACTGGGTTTCTACTAGTTGAGTTTTTTTAGTACATTTTTACTGCAATATAGAATTAGAGCTAGATTTCAATTACTTTTTTAAATTTTAATTATTAAACATTTGTTTCTGTCCATTCAAAATAGTGATACAAGTTATACTATATTATGAATATTTTAAAAAATTAAATTAATTATGGCTACAATTTTATATTATTTATTTTTATGCCATAGTTTTAGAATTTTATTTAAGTAACAACAAAATTATTATTATTATTCTAATTTTTGTTATTTCAATTCTATCAACTTAAAAATATAATACATTTATGGACTATTTTAAATTTACTATTTTAAATAAAATACTATATATTTAAATTATTTTAATATGACTAAGTTCAAAATGAATATCATATATGTATTACGATCAGCTAATTTAAAAATAAACACTTTCTTTAATATAGTTAATTTAATTAAATATTATTTATTATATAAATTTTATTTTTATAAGTTCAAAACTGCATAATACAATTTATTTTTGTTACTTAATTTTGTGTAATATAAGATTTTATTAAAACTAATGAGTTAATGAAAATTTTTACATTGTTTCTTTTGTTTCAATTAGTCGGTGAAATAATGAAAATTTCATAGAGGATAAAAAATTGCAAGGGGTATCTATGTTAATCATTCAATTTGATGAAACTGTAAGTTTTGGTTGAAAAATAATACAACTTGACAAATTTAGAGGAAAATATTGATTTTTTACCTTAAATTTAAGTATTTAATTAGTTGAATTGAATCAAATGTTAAAAATTAATTATATAAGTTTGACATTGTAAAATTTATTTTATATCAAAACAAAAAAATTTACTTTTTTTTTATTTATTTCAACAATTGTGGGAATTTGGGATCGAACTATCGACTTTTGCAATAATAGTAGATGACATATCCACTGAACTATGCTCAGATTGACATCAAGATAGAATTATATATATATATATATATATATATACATAATTGAATTATAATTAATTCATATAAATCTATATTTTTTAATAAAAGAAAATTATAAATATTCATAATTATAATTGAAAACATTTAAGTATATTTATAATTTTAAAAATTTAATATTTATAATTTAAAGTATGGAGAGAGAAGAAACAAACGCAATTAATTTGTAAAAAAAATAAAGCAATTAAATATATAAAAGTTGAATAACCAAAAATGAGAAGAAGGACAATAATGAAGGGTAATAAAGCGGAGAGGAAGAGAGAGAGAAATGATGGAGTTGAAAAGATGTGAGGTCACTTAAAGAAAGATTATAGAGATAAAGAAGAAATGCAGTTTTGAATAGTAATACGGGAGATTTAAATAGTAATTTGGGGTAGTTCCCGACAATACTCCACCCCATTCCACGCCTTCACTACAAGAAGATTGTAATTTCACGATGAAGTTTTATGGGCAAAAGTAAAACACATTTTGGTTAGTAGGTTCTGAGCAACGCGTTGAAATTTCATCTCTAATAAAGGGTTTTCAAGCAACGTAGAGTTAACGCTCATAGATGAAAGTTTGCAGAAGGATTTAACAACACATTACACAGGTGTGTTGCTCAAAACACTTAAACTTGCTGCGACGCGTATGTGCGTCGCTAAAAAGTCACAACACGTTGCTATAAATTTTAATTTTACCCTCATTTTGCCCGGCATAAAGGCCCCTCAGCTCTCTCTATTCTCTGGATTCTTCTCCCTCTCATGGTATTTTTTTGTTTTCTTTTTCTTTCTCTCGCTTCCTCTCTATTTCTCGATTTTTCTCAAATTTTGACATCTTGTGTTTCGTTGGTTTCAGTCTCTGCCATGTAGTAGGTCTCGATTTTTGGTCGTGTCGTTAATTCTGACAACCACTTGATTAGATTTTTTTTTAATCGCACTACATAAATTGTTCAAGGTAAATTCTATATTAATCTTGAATTATAGATTTGATAGACTGTGGAGTAAGATTTATCTGAAATTATGTGGATTGTGAATCAATGAATATGTGTGGATTGTATTGAAATTTTGAATATATGTATAGATTGTGAACAAAATTGAATGAATTATTTTGAAATTTTGAATATGTTTAAAAATTGTGAACTAATTTGAATGGATTATTTTGGATTATTTTGAATTATTGAATATAATAGATTGTGAACTGAATTGACTGTATAACATCTTGTTGTTTTATTTTGTTTTTAACTATGTTAATTTCAAATTAAACTAGGAGATATATATGGACTTTATGTTTAATTGATTGGGGAATAATTAGGGTTTAATTTGAAAAGAGATATTTGTATTTATTTTTGGATTTGATAAAAAAACGAAATAAACATAGGTTTGTTGCATTTTTGTAAACAATCCAAAGTGGATTAGGGCTAGGGTTTTCTTGCGCCCGGTATATAGAACATGATGGAGCCCTAGCCTCCATTCTTATTTTCACAAAGAAAAATCTTAATAGCCTCCATTGTCCTCTTCCTCTTCCTTTACGTTCCCACTCTCTCATGAACACCTCTTTATCGATTCGTCGCTCTCTCTTGGGTATCTCTCTCCCTCCCATCTACTGCATCGTCAATAGCTAGCTCATGATGGGGGTGGTATTTTTTTGGCGAAGGTTTTGATCTCTCTCTCTCTCCCTCACGATTTTGGGCTCTCTCTTTCTCTTGACAACGTTTTCATCATCGCCTCTACACGCTGGCACTAACACAGTAAGGCAACACACACTCTCTCTCTCTTTCATTTTCTTGGTTTCTCTCTAACCCACAAGTTTTTCTCTTTTACAACGGCAAAAGAAGTGGTTTTGGGGACGAAAAAGAGTCGAAAAGGACCACGACAACTGGATCTACGTGTTGGAGGAAGCAGAACACTAAATGAAGGATTGGTGAAGCCACACGCGCAACGAAAGTGCAGTGGCGGAGCGTAAGACGCACGCGCGAATTTTGGGTGGTGATTCCCAACACGTGGAGCTTCAAATTCACTTGTTATCGGCAGTGTAGGGCTCCTACTGGTCGATAGAATTGAAAACCAATGAGCATGTATCAGTTGTAGCGGCATTGAAGGTAGTGTTTCCAGCAAGCTTTTGGTAGCCTTTCCTTCTTAGTTTTAAATCCAAAAACTGTTTAAACCTATTAATATGATGATTTACAAAGTTAAATGAAGTGTTTGACTTTAAGTTGACCGAGCTTTCCTTAGATCAGATATTTAGGAGATCGTATAACTTGCATAAGATAAGTGGCTCCGCTCTCAAATAAGCCTTCAAGGTAGGTTAGATAATTGTGTGATGCTTGTTATATGTTATGAAATTTTCTGTTAAGCATGATGAGTTGAGTTGTGAAGTGTAATAAGCATCTTGTGATAGTTATGTACGTTGTATATATGTTAGATGCCATGGGCATTGTATGTATGTTGTATATTGGATGCCATGGCCAACATATGTATGTTGTTTATTGTTTTGGGACCTATGCATGTATAGAGTGCATGTTCATGTTGCATATGATGGTGACAACCATCTCCCATAAAAATGGGGTTGGTGATGGGTGGAATCTGGTTATGCTGAGTTGGTACCTCTAGATCAATGGTAGTAAAATTTCCTAGAGAGCCAACTCATGTACCTTCATGTGAGAGGCTGAAGAATAGAATCAAGTTCGTTGTCATCCGAAAATGAAAAGTGATTGAAATGAAAGAAAGGGGATCCTGGTGGATCAATTACAAAAGTATGTTTAAGGAGAAAATGATAGGTCCCACATGATATATAATTGCATGAATAATGTTTGTGTTTGCATGTCTGATCGCAACTCACTGCATTACCTCAAGTGCAGGGTCAAATTGTGATATAAAACGGTCTAAGAGACTAACTCTCGTTCTCTAAGAATGGGGTTATTAATTCTATTTAGTACCAAGATAATGATTGTCATATTTAATTTAGGGAAACGAACGGTCATGCAATAGATCTAATTTAGTAAAAATAAAATCAGAACGCTAATAGGTACGTAAATAGAGGAAAATCAAGGAACAAGTAGCTTTTGAGTGTGGGCATTGTAAAACGGTACAATTAGTTATTAAACTAAATTCGAGAGATGCTATAAATTACTAATTTTCTAAGTCTAAGGTTTATAAACTTGGGCTTCCCCCTCTCGAGGTCTACTGACCCTTACAAACAACTCCCTATTCGATATATCGCAATAAGGATTTGAAAGTGGTGAACACATAACCTATTACGGACCTCACACGTGCCTCTATCACTTTCGCACCTAGAGAAACATGTGTCCTAATCCCAATGTCTTATTTTACTACCCTCTCTCTCTCACACAAGATAGTAAAATAACATGCAATAATTTATGATCCTCTCTTACAAGCAAGATAGTAAATAAAGCAGTATCATTGGCTAAATGAACATAATCATTAAGAGCTCGAAATAGCATAATGAAATGTCCATAAAACCAACCAACACCCTAAAACTAAAGAGTTTAGCTAAAATTCATCATAAAAATCCATTCTAAATAACCCATCTAAATAGATTACAGAATGCAAAAAGAGAGAAAAGAAAACTTCTGGGCTGATTCTTCTGTCTCCGTCTTCGAACCGACTCCCGTGCTCGTGATTTTCACCCCCGAGCACATGCAAAGTCTCCGATCTGCTCTAACATGAATGACTATTGTTCTTTGGCTTTGTTCCTCGAAAATTGCTACAAAAATAGTTCCCAGAACGAACTCCTCCAACCATTGCAGCGATCAACAACATGTATAATCCCAGGCGGCAGCGTTGAGACGCTATGCAATAGCGTTAAGATGTTGTGCTTTAGTATGACAAAAATTCCATTGTGTAGTTGAAAGGAGGGGGAAATTTTTTGACTACCTTGCCAAAATTTGAGTAGCGTTGAGATGCGACTATTTCAGTGTCTCAACACTTGCTGTCCTCTTGGTCACTGGTTGGGGGTCTCAATGCTCACCTTTGGCGTTGATATGCTGGCTCTCAGGTTGTGGCTCTTTTTGACATATATCTTTCGTTTCTTAGCTGAATTTACTCTTCTTAGGCTCGTTTTTCAACCCGAACAACACTGAATCTATATTTTCACCTCCAAATGCTCAGTTTCTACAAATTCAATAAATTAAGTATCAAAGTACACAATTCAACCACAAAACTACTAAATTTAAAATCCTAACATAGCACTTTTAGAGTGCTATCAACTACCCCAAACTTAGAGTTTTGCTAGTCCCTAGCAAAAATGAAGCACAAACATATGAGTGAATTTCAATGCTAGCATGCTTTAGACTCCTAACTCAATGCACAATGACATGTAATGAGCACAATAAAAGAAACGTTCATGCACATTCTACCAGTAAGAAAGTCAAAGGTCAATTATTATCCTCCCTTGTGTGTGTGTGTGTGCAAGCCCATCTCGTTCTAGTCCTTATAAACCCGAAATTTATTTAATGAAGTTCTTCATAAGATCCCCTTACTCTGGCTCTAAATTATTTTCAAATGAATATTTCTAACTTAAGGTAGCTTTTCATTTTTTTTTCATTGCTTTTCATTTTCTTTTTACACAATTTTTTTTTCTTTTGCTTTCTTTTGCTAGAAGGGAAGGTTGTATCACCTTCATTCTAGCTTACCCCCACTTTCTAGGTGCTGGGTATCCAACTACGAGCAATAAAACAAACCCTTTTATTTGCTAACAGAGGAGCCTAATCAAGACGTGCAACCTTCGTTCTAGCTTACCCTCGCTTCCTAGTCATTGAGTATCCAACTATGAGCACCCCGTCTATCCTAAGACAATACTCACTTTCCTTCAGTACTTTTAGGCACAACAAGGAAGATGAAATAACCTTTTTAGACTCTTTTTTCAGCATAACACATTTTTTTTCATTTTCTTCAACATAAACTGGTTAAACTCGAAACTCACTATCCGATAATCCGACCCTTTTGAGACATCAAAAGTCTAACCTCTTTAACGATACTATAAGCCTTCAGAACTCTAAACAGGAGAACTACATTCTCAATATACAAGGAATTCAAAAAAGGATTTCAAACATAACTCACATCAGAAGTATGCTTACTAATTTTCCTTTTTCAACTCACATATAAGTCATGGCAAATCATGGAAAGTCATAGTCCTCAACATACTAGCATTAAGAGTTCTACTTTTCAACATACAGCCAGGCGAACAATCATTCATATCATTCAAGTTAATCAAAAAGATTTATCCAACATTCAAATCAATTTCAATCAACAACATATTCAGGAGCTTAGCACACAATTCACATGTAATCTATCCTACGAGCACACAGTACTCAAATTCTTATTTTAACATATGCAATATATTAACATACAATTTCACATTTCTTTATTGTATTCAGTACATTAATGTAAAATTCATTATTCTCTTTGGTATTTAATGTTTCTAATACATTAAATATAAATTTGAACATTTCAAATTTTTATTTTATTTCTACATAATTCATCCATCAATGAATTTGTGAGCTAACAAGATGATCTTATTGATCAATAGATTATAAGTTCAAAAAATACAAAATCAATTAATTAACTTTCATTCATTAACCCAAGGTTACTCCACTATAAACCCAGAGTTGCACTCTCATGAAATGTTGGTCGAGTTATGTCCATAAATATGATCACCACATGCAAGTCGACCCTTCACGAGTTGTTCGTAATTACAATTGAGTCAAAAGTCTATTTTACTCCTGTAATTACATTTATTCCTTAAGTATGATTGATTTTTTTAATAAATAATCTTCTTATGATCTAATCATAAACTAAGTCTCTCGTAGGCTAGTGAGTCAGTAGAATCCCATTGTACAAGTTAGAAATTAGCACTGAAGAGAACTAATCATCTACTTTTCTCATACGAGAATGAGTAAATTTTATAAAGTAAGATTATGTTCCCAACATAGTAGGCTTATTGAACAAGTTTTAAAAGTCATTCTTCACCTACGTAAATTAAAGGACATGCCTTCTCAGGCAAAAGTTCATAACTCACTCAAGATTGAGATTGAGTCGTATATGATCATCCTGTGAAATATTAATATTTTCTTTTAACAAATGTACAATGAAAAATTAAGTATTCCATGATCCAGTCTTATACAAACTCATTGTATATGATACCCCCACTTGCATGTCTCCACATGAATGTAGGACCAAATCATTTGTAACTTTTACAAAGTGGATTGTATCAACAATTTCACTAGGATACGACATGTAACCTTATCCATATCCCGTAGATTTTTTAGATTATAGCTTTTTGAACATAATGCTTTAGTATATCAACTACACGCTATTCAAGATTATATTAATAACTAAGGATATTTCATAAAATGAATAATGAATATTGCATATAAAAATAATCGAATTAATATTTTATAAAAAATAAAATACAAATTGAATAGTATTTGCATATTTTAACTATTTTAATGGAGACAACTTTGAGCTCAATGACCAAGATTAGTTACTCAAGCTTTAAATTAGCCAACCTCACTATTAACCAAAGGTGACTATACTATAGAATAATGATTGCATTTTCATGCACTGTAGATGAGTTTTGCCCCCTTATATAATTATAACACCTCACTTGATGCTTCACAAAGTGACTCATGGTTCTAGCTAGGCAAAATTACCTTTTGTCCCTAGCCTCACAACTTACTCCTTAAGTCTCACTGATTCTCTAATGGATAGTCTTCCATGATTTCATCATACAAAGATCCTTCTTGTGGTATCAAAAAGGCAGGTACCCTGTTATCTAAGCCCCAAAATAACATATT
>JAOANK020348156.1:0-14319 GCA_026257165.2 Telfairia occidentalis | reverse complement strand
GAGTTTGGCTGGTTAATCTCAGATCGTTGGAGCTCATGATCTATAGGTCCATTAGGTCCCTCGGCTAGCTCATATCGAATAACACCTTGGAACAGTGTGATGAATGAACTTGAAGCGTTCAAATTCGGTTTCGGGAGAATATTAAATATATACGATATATTTAATCTATCGACATTTGATTACGAATTAAACGATCATAGGAAGTTGAAAATAACGTTTAAATGAGATTTAAATGTTGTATATATGAAAAGAGATTCATATTCGGAAAAATAGTTTTTTCAAAAATCGGGATCAGTGGCAAATTAATATTATTTAATATTTGATATTAAAATAATTAGAAATTAAATTAGAAATTGTTTTTAATTTAATTTTTTATTTTGGATTTTTATTTGAGAAATTAAATTTCAAAGTAAATGAAAATAATTAAAAAATGAGAAAATGGAGAAAATGGAAATGGATGAGTTTCCATTTCCATTTCTCTCTTCACTCCTCATTTTGCCACCTTAAATCACATGCTACCTCACCATGATTGAGTGTCAATCTTGGATGAGGTAGTTGAGCATGATTTGGTCTATAAAATGGAGCCAAAATCGTGCATATGATGATTGATGAAGATCAAAACAATTTCCTCCCAAACTTGGTTGTTCATGTGTTGAACATAACCAAGCATCACCCCTTCTCCTCTCTCTTTCACCAATCAAAGGATCCCACCATCCCGTTCTTTGGCTGAAGAATAGCTGAGAAGACTCTAGTGGTGGTCTGGAGCTTGTTCGTGATCAACTTGGCAGGAGATAGGAGGAGAATTTGTGCAACAAAGGTGAGTTCTCATGTTTCTCTGTTTTTCCTCTTTCAAAGCATAATGTTCTATCTTATATTGAGCTAATTTGAGTGCATTAGATCCTTTTCCGCTGCTAATGTATGTTGATACATCCCTCAAAAATCATGTAATTCTAGCGAATGACATGGAAATAGCCATTAGAGATTTTACGGTCCCAATGTTCGACAAATTAAATCTAGGGATTATTAGACAGAATATACAAGCAGAAATCTTTGAATTGAAACTTTGATATTTCAAATGTTGCAGACTATAGGTCAATTTCTCTGTTTACCTGTAGAAGATCCACATTTACACTTGAAGAATTTTCTAGGAGTAAGCGACTCATTTGTGATTCAAGACATTTCTAAGAACTCTGTTTCCATATTCATTAAGGGATGAAGCAAAAGCTTGGTTAAGAACATTTGCTCCAGGATCCATCACTACCTGGAATGAATTAGCAGACCAGTTTCTTACTAAGTATTTTCCACCTACAAGGAATGCTAAACTCAGAGCAGAGATTGTTTCTTTCAGGTAGTATGTGGATGAACCATTCAGTGATGTGTGGGTGAGATATAAAGAACTCCTTAGAAAATGCCCTCATCATGGATTACCTTATTATGTTCAATTAGAGATATTTTGTAATGGTTTAAATTACTGCACAGAGCATGGTAGATGCTTCAGCAAATAGTGCGTTACTATCAAGAACATATAATAAGGCATATGAAATTTTGGAAAGGATATCAACCAACAATTGTCAATGGTATGATGAGAGATCAAACCCTAGAAAATGACAACAAAGAGTTGCAAACATTGATGCATTAACATCTATTATAGCAGACAACGTTTCTTTGATGAACATGATCAAAACTGTACCATTAGGGAACATCACACCGCAAAATGCCACTGTGAACCAAGTAACAATGAAGTCATGCGTCTTCTATGGAGAAGACGCACTTATGAATTTTGCCCTAGCAATCTAGTATCAGTTTGTTATATAGGAAGCAGTAATCCACATCCTAACACCTACAATCGAGGCTGGAGGAATCAACCCAACTTTCTTGGAGTCAAGGGGGGAATCATCATGAACATCCAGCACAATAGAAGGAAAATTATCCACTTGGATTTGGATAGCAGAATCAGAAATTTCTGCTGCAGCAAAATAGGCAATTGCCGTAGAAAAATCCTAGCAATTAAGAAATTCATTAGAAAATATGATGAAGATGTATATGGCCAAAAATGATGCTATGATTCAAAGCCAACAAGCTACGTTGAGGAATTTAGAGATGAAAATTGGACAATTAGCCAGAGAGTTAAAAAATAGACCTCAAGGACAACTCCCTTCAGATACCAAAAATCTGCAGAGGGAAGGTAAAGAACAAGTGCAAGCAGTAGAACTCAGGAGTAGAAAATCATTAGCTGAAAAAGTTCTTTGCTGCAATAATTGAGTTTGAATCAAAATTTTGCAGAGCAACAAAATAGCACGAGTAGTGAGGTAAGGACTAAAGAAACCACATGAGATGGAGATAAAGTAGAAGCAATTTCCAAAACAAAATCTGCAGAACCTCAAAAGTCCTCCCATTGTTCCTTTCAAACCTCCACCACCCCCTTATCCTCAAAGATTTAGAAGTACTGAAGCAACTTCATATAAATATTTCATTGGTATGAGCACTTGAATAGATGCCAAATTATGTGAGATTCCTTAAAGATATTCTGACCAAAAAGAAGAGGTTAAGGGAATATGAAACAATTTCTTTCACTGAAAAGTGTAGTGAAATCCTTAAAAATAAGTTGCATTCAAAAGTTAAGGATCCTGGATCATTCACCATTCCTATTTCAATCGGAGGAAAAGAATTGGGAAATGGTTATGTGATTTTGGAGCCAGTATCAATCTCATGCCATTGTCCATCTATAAAAAGTTAGTAGTGGGAGAAGCAATTCCAACAACTGTAACTTTTCAATTGGCTGATAGATCCATCACATATCTTAAAGGCAAGATTGAAGATATTTTGGTGCAAGTTGATAAATCCATATTTCCAGCTAATTTCAACATTTTTTTATTATGAAGCTGATAATGAAGTGCCTATAATGCTGGGAAGATCTTTCTTAGCAACTGGCAGAATGCTAATAAATGTGCAAAATGAAAAATTAACCATGAGGGTGCATGACCAAGAGGTAAAGTTCAGTGTGTTTGACACCATGAGACATCTACACGAAGTTGAGGAATGTTCAGCAGTTCAATTATTGTAAGAAGTTGTGAAAAATGCAGTTAGGAAAAAATTGCAAGAGTGACATATGTAGAAGTTTGGGGATGCTAAATCCCTAGAAGCAGAAAAGGAGATCAATGGTTTTTAGTTCGCAATTCCAGAGGTATGTGAGATTTCAAACTATAAGAAAACATTTGAAACTTTTCATTTAAATGACAAGAAATCTCCACCCACGAAGCCATCTATTGAGGAACCATCACAGTTGGAATTGAAGCCACTGCCATCACATCTAAAATATGTTTACCTTGGTGAAAACGAAACACTACCAATCATTATAGCAGAAAATCTCCTACCCAAAGATGAAGACCAATTAATTCAATTACTGAAGCAACACAAGAAAGCAACTGACTAGACTTTAGTAGACATTCAAGGTATTAGTTCATCTTTTTGTATGCATAAAATTAATTTAAAGGATGGAAGTTTTAAACCAATAGAACAACAAAGAAGATTGAATCCAACCATGAAAGAAGTTGTGAAGAAGGAAGTCATCAAATGGTTAGACACTAGAATCATTTATCCAATCGCAAACAGTAATTGGGTAACTCCTATTCTATGTGTACCCAAGAAAGGAGGAATGGTTGTAATCACCAATGAAGCCAACGAACTTATTCCAACTAGGAGAATTACAGGGTGGAGCTCTGCATGGATTATAGGAAGCTAAATACAGCTACATGTAAAGATCATTTCCCTTTACCTTTTATTGACCAAATGTTAGATAGGCTAGCAAGTCAGGCTTACTATTGCTTTTTAGATGGTTATTCAGGTTATAATCAAATTAATATAGCCCTTGACGATTAAGAGAAGACCACATTTACTTATCCTTACAGCACATTCGCATTTAAAAGAATGCCCTTTAAGCTGTGTAATGTTCCAGCAACTTTCCAGAGATGTATGTTGGTGATCTTTTCTCATACGTTTGAATCAATTATGGAAGTTTATGCACGATTTTCCAGTTTTTCGAAGTTCATTCACCACTTGTTTAGATAATTTAAAAAAAAGTTCTAAAAAGATGTGAAGAGATTAATTTGGTCTTTGGGAAAAATGTCATTTCATGGTGAAAGAAGGAATTGTTTTAGGCTGTAAGATTTTTGAAAAAGGAATAGAAGTGGAAAGAGTCGAGATTGAGATCATTGAGAAGATGAAACCACCAACTTCTGTTAAGGGAATTAGAAGTTTCCTTGGCGATGCAGGTTCCTATCAAAGGTTTATTAAGGATTTTTCTAAAATCTCTAAACCCTTTTGCATGTTATTAGAAGCTAATAAATCTTTTGAGTTCAATGCAGATTGTTTGCAGGCTTTTCAAGTGTTAAAGAAGGCATTGATCACTGCACCAATTATCTCATCACCAAATTAGAATCTATCTTTTGAATTAATGTGTGATGCGAGTGATTATGTTGTTGGAGCAATGTTGGGGCTGAAAAATGGCAAGATGATTCATCTGATTTATTACGCAAGCAAAACCTTAAATGAAGCGCAATTAAATTATATTGCCATAGAGAAGGAGCTTTTGGCAATTGTTTTTGCATTTGAAATATTTAAACCATATATGGTAGGATCTAAAGCTACTATTTTTACAGATCATGAAGCAATTCGCTACTTATTAGCGAAAAAAGATGCAAAGCCAAGACTTTTCAAATGGGTGCTTCTACTGCAAGAGTTTGATTTGGAGATCAAAGACAAAAAAAGATTGCAAAAATTATGTTGCAGATCATCTATCTAGAGTTGAGCGATCAAAAGAAATGTTGCAGCAACCAGAGATCAGAGATTGTTTTCCTGATGAGCAATTATTTATCGTAGCTCAAATTACTGATGTTGAATTACCATGGTTTGCAGATATTGTTAATTATTTTGCTGCAAGTTTACTACTTTCATATTTGACGAAGCAGCAACTAAAAAAATTTCTTAATGATATATGCTTCTACTTTTGGGACAATCCATTTGTCTACAGGCAATGTGCTGATGGACTGGTTAGAAGATGTGTGCTCAATCAGGAGTTCCAGCAATACGGGAGCATTGACAGACATCACCCTATGGAGGACATTGTGAAGGGCAAAGAACCGCAGCCAAAGCATTACAATCAGGATACCTTTTGCCATTTATGTTCAAGGATGCCCACATATTTAGCAAAACATGTGATAAGTGCCAATGGAAAGGCAATATTGGAATTAAAGATGAAATGTCACTGACTTATATTTTGGAACTAGAGTTGTTTGATGTCTGGAAAATTGATTTTATGGGACTCTTTCCACCATCCAGTGGCAACTCTTATATTTTGCTAGCTGTTGATTATGTGTCAAAATGGGTAGAGGCAATTGCTTGTGCCCAGAATACAGCTAAAATAGTATCGAAATTCCTTCAAAAGAACATCTTTATTCCTTTTGGAACTCCACGCTCTCTCATAAGTAATGAGGGATCCCATTTTGTCAATAGGATCCTTAGTACTTTATTAACAAAATATGGTATTAAACATAGAGTGCCCACCCCTTATCACCCACAAGCCAATGGCCAAGCTGAGGTTGTGAAGAGGGAAATTAAAGGAATATTAGAAAGGGTTGTTAACCAAACTAGGAAAGATTGGTCCTTTACACTTCCAGACGCTCTTTGGCGTATAGAACTGCATTCGAAACACCTTTAGGAATGTCCCCTCTTATAGATTGGTTTATGGGAAAGCATGGCATTTACCTTTAGAGTTAGAGCAAAAAACTTTTTGGGCGTTGAAAAACCTTAATTTTGATACCAACGCTGCAGGAGCAGTAAAATTCCTACAGTTAAATGAATTAGATGAACATGATCACTTTTCATATGACAATGCCAAGATCTACTAGGAGAAAACTACAACGTGGCATGATAGGAGATTGATCCCAAAAAAATTTGAAAAATGTCAACAAGTGTTACTATACAATTCAAAACTTAAACTTTTTCCTAGAAAATTAAAGTCTCGATGGTCTGGATCGTTTACAGTCTTAGAAGTTTTCCTATATGGAGTTGTTACATTGAGAGATGAAAACAATGGGAGAAGCTTCAAAGTCAATGAACAAAGGATAAAGTATTATTGGGGAGAGAACTTTCTTAGAACATGTGCTTCTCTCCAGTTGCTAACACCTTGATAGAGCACGAACATTGCGGGAGCATTTTCTATGTGTAACACTAATTTATTTTCACTCCCTTTTACTATTTTAATTTTTTTTTTATTTTAGGAAATTTGATTTTTTTTTTTATTTTAGGAAATTTTTTAAAGGAATCTTGCATTAAAATTTTAGTTGGTCGAATTATTTAGAAATAAGCAGCAAATGCACAAGAATTGAGGAAACAAATATTTTGTGTAGCACAAGCAAAATTTTCATTTAAATTTTAAAAATTTACCTGTTGTCATAAATCCTCTAACGTCTGTTTTGCAGGGCACAAAGATTTTGACAGAGCTGTAATAATGAGGAAAATCCATTGGGATATTTTTTATTCCAAAATAATTCATTTTGCATGAGATAATTCAGAGTTTCTTAAACTAATTACTATTGAAATGACTAATATGCGATAGTTTATGTGCTTATTTATATGCTTAAGTTCGTCTTCATCCTTCCTATCTTCTTTAATTAAATCTTTCTTCCTCTTTCGCACGTAAAAGCCCTCTTACAAGAAACAACCATGGCACCACGAAGACGCACAAAGAAGGTACGCAGTTTTGATGCAGACTTCTTGTTGGATGCTCTTGCATCCCCTCTGCGGAATGAACAAATTCCATTCCTCCACCACCACCATAGAATAAAGAAAAGAAGAAGAAGATGAAAAAGGTTGAGACACCACCATGTCTGCTTGCGGTCGAACCAGTATTAGCGAAGTCTTGGCTGTAGTACAAGAACAAGAGCTAGGAGAGGAACCATCAACACCAATAGCTGAACTAGAAGTTTGACTAGAAGAAATACCTAATGCTCAACCTGAAAAAGTGCAAGAGGTCATACCACCTGTGGTGGAAGAAGAAGCTTCGATAAAAGAACCATCAGTCCAAGAGGAAATCGCAATGGAAGATCCGATTGAAGAACCAACCACTATCACATCTCCTATTACACCGAAGCGTAAGAAAAAGTCCAAGAAGAAAAAGAAGATGACACGACTAGAAGAACTAGAGGTAAAGACCCCTGATGTCAAATGGGCAAAGCAGAAAGGAAAGGAACCCATGGGCGAGACCATTCTTGAATGGTTGATTAATTATGTTACAAGGGAGCCCTACCAAACAATCAAGAAACGAGACTTTATACTAGAGCAAATGTTTCTTGAAACTTTCGACAATCTCCTTGATATATCTCAACTAGAATCATCAACCACTCCTGAGACATCTTCTGTTATAAACCTGACACAACAGTCGTAGGCATTGTCCGCGAATTTTATGCTAATCTGGATGAAGCCAATGGATTTGAAACCATGGTGAGAGGCATCCTTGTTGATTTTTCTTCTTGAGTCATCAACAACATCTACAACCTCCAAGATTTTCCGCATGCAGTATATAATGAGATGGTGATTACACCCTCCCAAGAATAGTTGAATGCGGCCGTTCGAGAGGTAGGTATCGAGAGAGCTCAGTGGTGGGTATCTTCCACTAGAGCAAGGACGTTTCAGTCAGCATTCCTGAAGATAGACGCTAATGTGTGGCTCTCTTTTCTAAAAAATCAATTGCTTCCGATAACCCATGACTCCACAATCAAGAAAGATAGAATCCTCCTAGTCTTTGCCATCATGCGAAGCTTGAGCATTGATGTGGGAAAACTAATTGCCCCTGAAATTTACTTGTGTGCTAAAAAGACAGTGGGCAAATTATTTTTTTCCAACACGATAACAATACTTTGCAAGAGGGCAGGAATGCTGGTATATTCTAAAGACATTCCCTATTTGATAAGGGAGTAACTGACACTGTCGACTTGGTAAGACTACAGTGTGATGAACGTCTACCTAGATAGGGGGGAGGATTATTATGCGGAGTATACCGATTGCTGGAGTAACTAGATCTTTTGATGAGCATAATGGAATTCTAGGAAAGGCAACTCCAGACCTTCTAGAACTATACCCGCTGCTATGATGCTGCTCTGAAGGGAGCTTTGCGCCCCAACTTTATCAAACCATATGCTGATTTTCCACTTTTTGTTGAGGATTTGATGAACCATTGGATCCCACCACCTCCACTAGTCAAGATCCAGTGTTTGAAGAATAAGCTTCCTAGGGATGTTGGTTGTCCCTATCTCTTTTCTGCTACCCTTTTAATAATCTAATGCAACCACTTTCTATTTATTTTTATGCTTTATATCTTCACTTTCTTTGTTTTCATTATCTGCTTGTGATGAACCCCCCTACATTTTGAAATCATTATTTCATAACACTTGCTTTAAATAAATGATGTGTGTATTGGGGTATGGGAAATCAATATTTCTGCTTTAGCAATCTACCTGTGTTGTCCACTTACATAATCTTGACTGAGCAAATAGTTTGACCCAACAACAGTAAAAATTCATAAACTCTTTAATAAGAAACAAATTTTAGCTAGTATAAGAGCTTAGTCCTATTTCTTAGAGCTGAAAACTTATTAGCCTAGATTCTCTCTACATAACTCAGTCACTTATTTGGCCTAGTCTTGAGAACCTGTTGTTAGTTTACTTGATCCTTGGGAAAACTTTGCTCCAGCAATTAGAAGAACATTTTGTTTACCCGATCAAACTTATCTTGGATGCCTTAGACTAAATTTGGGGATTCACTTCCTCTTTATTATCTCGCACATTGAGGACAATGTGAACTCTAAGTTTGGGAATGTTGAGTCCCTTTAGTCCTTTTTCTTGTAAACCTTATTAAACCCAAAGTATAAATGTGCATTCCTCTATTTTTGGTAGTACACTCCTCTCCCTTTGAACACTTGTATTCTAATTGAAAATCAAGAGACAGGTGAATATTCGAAAAAAAAAATTAAGAGAAAAAGGGAATTACGAGGGATGAGTGTTGCTTGAATGTTACCGTATCTTTAGAATAAGAAGGCTTGCTACCAAGAATATGAATGAAATTCCTGATAAGTGATGAGTCTTGGCACAAGATTATGACTTGAAGGGAACAAATCTTTGCTGAGTAGAATTCTTTGGAGAGAGCAATGTATGAGCAATCTTTGTACGCTGAAACCTAGGGTATCTAAAGACATGACAGAAAGGGGAATAGAATGAAATTCTGATTAAAGGATTGCACAGTAAGGTTGATGACCTATGAGTTAGGTAGCTAAGAGTTGAGGTCTTTTGAATCAGTAAAATCTTTAGCATATACAAAAAGATGAAGGGAGGATAAAGGATTGACTTGAAGAAGTTGTGAGAGAGCTTGATAGTTGATAATCTTTCACTAAAGTGTTTATCTAATTCTATTGCAGGAATGGATTTGCTAGAACATTTGATTTGTTTTATCAAAAGTTTTAAAACATTACTTGAGGACAAGCAATAGTTCAAGTTTAGGGATTTTGATAACTCTCCAAAAGAGTTATTAAGAGTCTTTTAGGATAGAAGTCATCCTATTCCTAAAGTGATTTGCACGTGGATTATGAAGTAATTACTTGAATTATCTTTGTTTTGTTTATACTACTTTTTAGAACATTCAGATTGTGGCAGCTTTATAATTAAGACAACATTAGAATAATATTGCGAGAAATTATATTTAATTACTACTTATTTTGAGTATTTTGTTTAGAAGATAATTGATGGAGCATTATTTTAGCAAAATTATTGATCGAGCATTTCTACAACAAAACAAACAGATAGAATCTGCATGAAGATAATCGAACTTCAAATTTAGAAACAAAATGTATCTTTTACGAGTTTAATCCACTGTTAGATGCAAACCATGTGGACGATTTAAACTAATAGGCTTTCTAATCACAGAAGGAGGCTTATAAACACAAAAGGAGGCCGCTACATCGAGGGGTTCGAAAAATTTGGAGTTTTAGTTCGAGTTTTTAGTTTCGAGAATTCTACTTCATCATAGCTTTTTGTTCTCGAGTTTAAGTTTACAATTTTCTTCATTGTTGCTGCTGTGTGTTTCGTAGAGGAAAGTGTGTAGAAGAAGTACTTTGTGGAAGCTGAAGGAAAGAAGAAACTTTACTCCCAGCATCCGTGGAGAAACCAATTCTATAACTCCTTAGGATTTTACACATTATGATTTTGCTTACTATTTTCATTTAGATATTGTTGTCTTTTATTTATTTTAGTATGAACTGATCATCCTTAGGTGAGGATTAAGGGAGATGTTATCGAATAGATTTTAGTTTCGAAGTTAAAGGTTGTTGGGTTGATTTCTTTTATAAGTGCTTTTAGTGTTCAATGTTTATGTCTGCTTGGCCAACACACATAAATATCTTCTCTAAGTTTCAGAAGAAAACGTGAGAAGTAGATTACTTTTAAAACACATTAGCCTCTAGATTAGGTTAGTTGTTGCCTAAGTGGTGAGGTTGGGAATAATCACTCACCTAATGCACAAAAACAACAGGTTTAATTTAGATAAGTTAGTGAAAATCAACTTAAGATACTTGGGAGATCTGGAAAGATTCTGAAAGACTATTGTTCTGTGAATCGATCCTGCAATTCTTTTTCTTCAGCATTCTATGTCAAGGAAAATAACATGTTACCTTCATCTGAACCCATTTATTCTCATCATTACAACTACTTTAACATTCTTTTTCTTTTGTCATTTTGATTGATTCAACATTAGTTATAAAAACCACCAATATCTTAGTTTGTTACCCTTGAATTCGCTAAGAAGTTGAATACTAAAAGGTTAAAATCAACCACTAATCCTTGTGGATACAATATAAAATTACTTATCACTTGTTGTTGGCTGTTTATACTTGCACATTGATTTGTGTGATTGCATTATTCACTGCACACATGCAAACAATTAGCAGGGTACTGCTATTATTGTTTTCTTGATGGATATTTTGGGGGTATAACTACATAGTTATTGCCCCTAAAGATCAGGAGAAGACGATGTTAACATGGCCGCCATTAGAAGGATGTCTTTCGGGCTATGTAATGCCTCTGCTACTTGATCACACCCAACAATGTGTTGCTGCAAGTGCAAAGGCAATCTTAGTAATAAAACAATCAAAGAGACCGAGTATTGTCCTCTGAAGATCGAGATTTCAATTTTCTTAGTTATAGAATAATTCTTTTAATTTTATTTAGGGATTCAAACAACATGCAGTAATTTCTAATCTAAAAAGTAAGCTAACAGGCACGTAATTGGTGGAAAATCAAGGGATAATGTAGTTCTAGGGTGTTGACGTTGTAAACGGCACAATTAACTATTTAATTCAACTCAAGCGATGCATTTATTTTTCCTATTTTCTAAGTCTAGGATTTATAAACCCGATTTTCCCCCTCTCGAGGTCCACCGACCCCCAGAAATAACTCCCTATTCTATATCTCGCCATAAGAAATCAAAAGTGGCATAAACATAACCCATCACGAACCTTGGACTATCCCCTATCACTGTCATGCATAAAAAAAACATAAGTTTAAACTCCTATGTCTAATTTATGACAATTTCTTTCGAACAAAGCAATAAATACAAAATTTAACACATTCATTGGACAAAAAAAGGAATAAGGTAGGTGTTGGAATTTAGAAGAAAACAGTAAATAATGCATTCAAGAGCTAAATCAAACAGTTAATCGTCCATAAACCAACCAACACCTTAAAACTAAAGAGTTTAGTTACAAAAAATCTTAGAAAGTAGTCTCAAACAACTCATTATAGCAGTTTATAGAAAATAAAAAAGAAAGAAAACTCCCTGGTCAGTTCTTGCACGTGTCCCCTTATGGAGCAGTGGAGTTGCGAGGAAAGGATGGGTCTACCTTTAAGGTAAATGCACAAAGATTTAAGGCATATTTTGAAGAAGAGGAGCGAAAGTTGGATGAGATGTTCCTTAATGAGGCCTTCTTAGCATTAATGAGTCCAGCTAAGGACATTAAATCAAGCACTTCTTGGGAGGCAACCCAAGTTTTCATACCTTTCTTTGTCTTTTTATTTCTACTAGTGTTTTTGTAAACCCATACTTACTTTCATTTTATCTAATTTTCTCCCTTGCAAAAGCCAGAAGCACTATCGTACTCAGTCCATTTGCTTGCCGTGTTGTGGATCATCTTACCTTCCAGGCCAGTATTGTTTACTCTTATGCTTCGTCTTTCTTTTTCATACATTGAGGACAATGCATGATTTTAAGTTTGGAGTCAGATCATCTTAGTACTATGAGTTGTTTAGAGTGTGAATTGTGTGTTGAGGTCGTGCATTTGTTGTTGATTGAGTAAGATTGGATTTTTGGTTAAATTTTTTCAATTTGAATGATTGTTTGAGTTGTGTGCTAAAAAGTAGAACTCTTAATACTTGCTTATTGAAGAATATGACAACCTACGAATTGCTTTGATTTTCATGTGGTGTTGAAATAGTCGAAATAGGAAAGCATACTTCTTTTGTGAGTCATGTTTAAATCCATTTTTTAATCCCTTGTTCTTGAGCATGTAATCCACCTGTTTAAGGTTCTGAAGGATTAGAGTGTCTTTAATATGGTTACACTTTAGATGTCTCCAAATGGTCTACATATTGGATAAGTGGACTTCTAAGTTGAGTAGTAATTGTGCTTTAAAAGATGTGTCTAGAGAGGTTACTCCTCCTTTATTGATGTGTGAGTAATTAGAAGCATTCATGACACCTATGGTTTGCCTTTGTAGTAAAAGCATTGAAGGAAAGTGAGTATTGCCCTTGGATAGACGTGTTGTTCATAATTGGATACCTTTCATCACCAATGTGGGTAAGTGTTAACTCTTAGAATAAGAGTTAGGAGTATCCTAAACTAGTGCATTTTTTAGTAAAATGGTTTTGAGTAAAATGGTACCTCATTGTGTCCTTTTGATTAGAAACATACATGCATATCTCTTATGTTTTAATCTAAGTAATAGTTAAGGGATTTTCTGAATTAATTGTTGGATGCATATCTTTTTATCATTTATGTTTTGTAATACATTGCCAATTTTGCTATAACATTGCATTTACAGAGACAGATTCCTATGGCATTGCTGAGCTGAAAGAAAAGGATAGTGAGTTGGCATTTTATTAATTGAGCTGGCAAGCAGCATCTATTTAGCAGGAAAATATCAAGGGGAGGTTGTCATGTGACAGTATGAGCCAAATAAGCCCTTATTTGTGTGCCATCTGAATAAAAAAAATAGAGAGATATAAAAGATTAGAGGGGACAACCTTCATATACTGATAAGGCCATTTCTTTTGAGCAAGAAGATTTTCAAATTTTCAAGAAGAAATATCCTTAGAGAACAAAAGAGGAAAGAAAGGACAAGAAAGAAAGAGGAGCAGCTTTTAGAGGAGACCAATTCTGGAAAGGAGAATCTTCAATATTAATTTATCTCATTTCTTTTAGTTTAATCTTTTGTCTCTTGTTAGTAGCTTTTGCACGATGTGATTAAACTCTTAATTCTTTTTTAGCTCTTTTATCCTTTTTGGAAGTATGTACTATTTGATTAAGTTTGTGTTTTATTTTTCCCACCTAAGCATGAACTAATTAGCTTAAGGTGAGGGTTAGGGAGATTTTGTTCTTGAATGGTGTAATGACTACTTATAGCAGCTCTTAGTTGTTGTTTGATGAGTGCTAATGAATTATTTTACATTTTGAATGTAATGACTAGTCATCCTTACATTTTGCTTTTAAGTATGGACTTGCGAAAGAACATACTAATAGATGTCTTAGCAACTCGCATTAGCATGATTTATTTATCGAATTTAAGAGAGAGTTAGGGATAACCTCCTCCTAATGGCACTAAAGAACACTAGTAATTGAAGAACTAGGGGAAATGGAAATGAAATCCAAATATAAAGCTTTGTAAGAAGCATAAGATGGTTTTTGTTATTCTGACAGGTAAAGAAATGTTGTAGTATCTTGTAGCATGCAGTTCAGTAATTTCTCTAATCTGAACCTGTTTTATTCAACTTCCTTAACCAGTTGCTTACAATCTTTCTGCTCTCAACTACTTTTTAATTGTTGTTTTTGGTCTTTTAACCATGAAGGAATCGAATTCCCAGCGGAAGCGATTGAACGCTTAATGCATTCAAGAATGAATTTGGGTAAGAAGCATGCTTTACGGAAACCAAAAATACAGAGAAAGGAATTTTACCTTTGAAGAACTCTTCTTCAACTACATACAAATCCTCTGGATGTTGA
>JAOANK020347833.1:0-14321 GCA_026257165.2 Telfairia occidentalis | reverse complement strand
AAAACACAAAAAAGTCCACCTCTAATTTTTAGTTCCTAAACAAATTAAAACGTTTACTAATACTATGGCAAATCAATATCTAAGGAAGAAAACAATCTTAGTGAGTTTGAATCTTCCAAGTTAGAGAAAATGCAAAAGTTAGAATTCCATTAATAAAAAAAGCAAATAGATAAAGAAGCTAACCATTTTATATATATAACCATCGCTAACAAAAAATCTAATAACAGCAAAAGTAACTTCCAAATGATACATTACAATAATAGTCATTAAGTAATCAATTGTGGAGCTATATAACCTAGAAAATTCAAATCATTACCTTCAAAATTCTAATAATTACATTATATTAAGATTAGGAATTGATTCTTTTGGACACATGCAAGAGGTATGTTTAGAATCAAATGCCAAATTCCCAAAACTTGGGGGAGGAGGAACAGAACCAAGAGAAAGAATGATTAAAAAGATATGTATCAATAAAGTCCTCAATGAAAATCTTATGGTTACACAATTCTCAAAGGCAAAAGCAATCAAACTTATAATGTAACATTGCCTTACAATAGTTTTGGAGCAATTAATGTGTAGAACGTCTTTGACATCATGATCATTAGATCAAACTCTTTACAAAACATCTTCAGACTAAGCTTGATGTCATAAAGCAACAAGAAGCTTCATGTGGTACAACTACAAGAAATTTAATGGTTGGCTAAAAACTTTAATAACCTTCATTTTAAACTCATAACAAAAAGAAACGAACCTAAACGTAAAAGTTTTATGCACAAGGTAGAATGTGTTCGCAATACCTAAATGTCTAATTCCATTATCATCAAACATGTTAAAATGGTATAACAAATAATAATGGTCTCAAGTTGCAAAGGAGATAATTAAGTTTTTTCAAGGATAAAAGGTAGAAATATTTAAGACAATTGTGCCTCAAATTTGGTTTGTGGGATGTGACTTCATCAATAATAGGTGGCTCAATTATTGACTTCATCAATAATAGGTGCAATAGAAGCATGACCAATTAACCACATATTACACAAATATGGTGCCCAAGAAGCTCAAATCACACAGATTTTTCCTCTCTCTTGCATGATGTATCCAAGAAGAGGAAAACAAGGTATTATCAAGAGAAGTTTATAAAGCAAAATGACATTCAGAATACGGTTAAAAACTTAAATAGCAGCAAATCTTAAAAGAGACGAACAAGCTGTTATTTAAGTCTGATAAGCATGATAATCACAAAAGCATGTAGACCGAAAAGAATCAAATTAAAGAAGGATTGCCTAGGGCATAGCCTTTTTCCATATTATGTTAAACAAATACTAGAAAAGAGACCAACAAGTTGTCATTTAAGTCTCATAAGCATAGCAAAAGCATTAAAAAACCAACTTTTTCTAAATTGTTACAAATTCTTAATTTAACTAACTACGCCAAAATTACTAGTCAAACAACTGAATAAATAACCAATCCAAAATATGTTATAACATCACTGAAGAAACCAAACACAAAACATTGACAATAATAATAATCAAGTACAAAACTACAAGCAGCAACAAACCATACAACATAAAAACTCAAGAACAAGATTATGTACATTAATCAGCAAAGAAGCCGTGTAAATCAAGCTAGTGACAACAAGTTCTTGAACATAAAAAAAAATAGTTGTAATTAAAGGACGTTCAATCTACCTTGTATGACTCTTGACCAAATGAGTATACAGCCAAAACACGCTAAATAAATATATGGACATATAAATATATGGCTAAACATGCTGAATGGCCACTATTTATTAAAAACCAAAATACACTAATAACCACTATTAAGAAATTAATGACCAAAACGAAGAAACAATACGTGAATGTGAAAACTAGAAGAGAAAGGAAAATGGGTATAATGTTTTGAATACCTTGATCAAGAAACAAGGGATCATCTACCTTTGTCTAAAAGGAAAAGAACGAAAGAATGATAAGTTGATTTGGTAGCTCATAATCTTCTTCTTGTTCCTTCTTGCCTTCTCTTTATTTTCTTTCTTGCTAAGAACTTTTCTTTCCCATCTCTATTCAATCAAATAACAGAAAAATGTACATAAATAGAAAGAAAAAGAAAGGAGAAATGAAGTTAAGAGTAAAAGAAGAAATGTAAGAGAAAATAAATGGGTTTTGAGCCATTCTCGTGAAGAACCTAACGATTTTGATCTTAGGATTTTAAACTTAGAATATCCATGTGTAATTATCAAGCATCAGCTACAAATTTATCTTGTGATAAGTCACATTAATGGTTAGTTTAGATGCAAACAATAATGCAAAGGACTAAAAAGCTTCAAAAGCATGAGCAAATTGTTATTTACCAATTCATCATGAGATATTGAAGCCTTATGTTTACTGCAAAAGTGCTAATAACACACATTTTAGATAATTTCACACTACTAGAAAAATAATTGAACATCCAAAAGTAGAATATACAGTAAAACAAGAAAATAAACACACAAATGTAACAAATACAACTCACAAATTTATCAATACAGCCCACTCAAATCAACACCAAATCAGCAAATCAACACTAAATCAACAAGCATAAGATGAATCCAAGCAGCCCCAATTACGGCAATAATGAAGCAGCATCAATAGAAGAAAGTTCCCCCATTTGGCCCACATATTCAGTCTCTGCATATCAGCAAATAGAGCAATATCATGTTCTAAAATTGATCCCCTAAATAAAAGCCATCAAGCCTCACGTGACTCCTCAAAACAACAAATCAAAATCTCTTCCCTTAAGAGAGAAGATTTTGATCGTTAGACTACAAAATAAGAAAGTCTACTGATGGAAATCCCATCTTTGCACATCACATTTACAGTAGGATATTACCCCACTTTTATTCTCCTCTTATGTTCTCTGCGAGCCTGTTTTATATAAGTCTGTACTTTGTAAATTTTATATTTAGTTTTAAGACATACGATCATTTGAATCAAGATTTATTCTGGGTATTGTTAAGTTTTTTTCATAATAAACTAATTTGTTTATGAATGCTAAGAAACCATCATCTGAATAAGATGAAGCCCACACTTTTGGCAATCCAAGCAACTCATCCTTTTAGTCAAGAAACCAACAAAATAAAAGTATAACAACAATATCTCAACAAAAGCTCTAAAAAAAAAAATACTTCCATAGCTCAAGAAATCAACAAAATAAAATGAGTTTAAATCTGACAAGTTACAAAAAATATTGCAATTTAATTACCACCATAATTGTTAGATACACAGCTTGATGAAGATGACCATAAAAACAGACTAAGGATAAGGAAAAAATATATACACAGTAAAGAGAAAGTTATAATAAAAAAGTAAGAAAAGTTGTATTTTTAATCAAAGCAAGAATGAATGAGAACTATGTATTCAAACAAAAGTTGACTGTATTTTTGGTTTAGTAGTTGGATGAACACCATGAAGGGAAATACAAAATAAAGTCTCAATATATACTTTGCTTTTGTTTCTTTCTTTTGTTTCTTTCTTCTTTATGTATTGAAGAACGAAAGAAAAATTCTTACTGAGCTTGTAAGGTGTGGGAGAAAATCACTTAATACCCATCAACCAGGTACAAACATATTAATCACCAAACTACTAGAAATTTGATACATAATTTTTTTTTAATTATAGGTTCAAGTATATTCAAACAGCAATATGTTGTACAACTTAATAGCACCTAGAAAGATCGTACCTACCCTGGAAAATTTGGATGAAAATTAAGAGTAATGGATTGGATAGTGAATGTGTAAATACTTGTTAAATTGTAGAGTATGAATTATTAACTGAGCATCATGATTTTTCAAATACAGCTCAATATAAAACATAGAATATCATGTCATTATAGATCATATCATTTTAAAGTAAATGATAGATGTTTGTGGCATATGATAGAGCACTCCTACATCATGACAAAGATCACTAGTTATAGCCTCTAAAACACTAACAGATATAAGTTGAAACATTTCAATCAATAAATTAGTTACCTTAAACTGCTATATAAATCTTAAAATACAAGACAGTCTCAATTCTAAAGAGCTCTAATAATTAATTATTTATATTCAACTCTAATTTTAAGGATAGTTTATTCATAACTTTAATAGGAAGAACTTATTAACTTGTAGATTTATTCAAAACTTTCAATATGAAAAACCTATCAATTTGCTTATGGATCCTTTGTTTTATTCCAAGAAACATATTTTACAACTCAAGAACACAATTGTAACACCTATAGAACAAATCCCATTGAAGGAAGGTCATTTATTCCAAGAAACATGGTAGAACAACATAAAACAATTCTAACAATTTGTTCTTAGATAATTATAGTGAAATAAAAAAAATATAAAAAAAAATTAACTATCTAACATTCCCATAATGCATGCTGCAGCTTCTTGACAAAACAAGAATGGAAAAATTCATTAAGATTCTTTAAAAAAAAATTACGAATGAAAATAAAGGAATCCGAAGCAGATCAAGCTAAAAATAATTGCCAGCTCAAGCTAAAACGATCCCAACTCACATAGACTCCCAGCACACACCTCCAGCTCCCTTCAACAAAGCAAAATTGTTGCTGACAACAAACTGAAATCAGCATCTTCCCTAAAAAATGACAACAAGATTGGGCACTATGATCTGTCCCTTATATCACACGACAACCGTACAAATTAGCATGACTATTTGTTATTTGGGCTCAAAATCATTATCAATTTAAACCTCAAAATTGATATTGATGTCCTACCTTGTACTGTATTATAAATAGCTTTCCTTATCTAAATTTTGTACCATTGGTTTTTTCCTTATTTTCCTCTCCTTGTGCAGTATTTGTAGAGAATGAACAGAGTTTGTAATGCATTGAAAAGAATATAATCGATTTCTGGTTTCCTTCTAAAACTACTCAAAATAAATACGAAAAACCAAATCCCACGTTCATTTTGACAAATTAAATAAAAATCGATAAGAAAAAAACAACCCTAAACCCATAGATCTAGTTGAGAGAAGAAAGCTAAGGTTTCTCACTCTTGAAAACAACTTCAAAAAGACAAGGAAATTAAAAAAAGTGGAAAATGCTATAATAAAAGCAAAATAAGTCTAGCATGCACAGTGCAAAATAACATAAAGAACTAAAAATAGAGGTAATTCAACTTGAATATCATTCTTATTTTCTGCACGACGGAAACTTAAATAAAAAAGTCTTGAAATTCCTCACCTCCATCTACCTTATATTCTCAATGGCGAAGCATCATCGTTGATGCACAAATGCCACTACTCTGAAGATAAACACGAAGTGACACGATGGCTTGAGAGCTAAATTATATTGCAAATAAACATGATAGATCTTGGGAGAGTGCAAGAAATAAGAAGCTTACATGTTTTAGTGAAAGATGTAGCGAGGCATTTGTATTAAGATATTTATCACGACATTGTATAAAATTCTAGAGAGAAATAGGGACAAGAGGGCTAAATCAAAAAGTCGTGAAATAAAACAAATTAGCCCAAATCGATGACGTGAAACAAATTATCAGAAATAAAACTCCAAAAACATGTACATACGCGACTTCCACAAATCACAATACAAAATCAACTTAAATTTTGTAGCAGTATTTTCAATAAATTGAATCAAAACTAGATCAATTGTAACTCTAACAGAGGCACCCACAAATCAAAACACAATTACCTATAATCAAGCATGAAAAAGAAAGGGAAATGAATTGATTTACCTTGGATCTAGTGTTAACATGACTAACATCAACAACGACCGTAGAAAGCAAGCTTGGAGACGAGTGGATTGCGCTTCATGAGAAGCACCAAGGGCAGACCGATCTCATCAGCGACTCTGAGGACAGCGACTTTCCTTTTCAACATTGACTGAGTCCCATAGCCATGACTCAATAGGTGCTGCAGTGAAGAGGTCATAGAGACGAAAATGGTCTGAGAGAGAAATTTTTGAGAGAACCATGAGAGTTGTGAGAGAGAATCGTGAAATTTTAGAGAGATTTAGCATACGGTGGTCTGTGGTTTGAGAGAGAAACGTGATATTTTTTAGAGATTGCGCGCGCGGGGATGTGGTTTTAAGGGTGAGTGTGCTTTTCATTACTTGAGGTTGGAAAAATTTTCGCATGTTTTAGTCTACCGCCTTTATTTTAATCGCTAGTTTAGAATAATGTTATAATTACATGTTCTTGATAGCACACAAAAATGTGCTATCCTTAGGCTTGATTTTAGCTAGTTTTGTTCGATAATTTTGGTGCTTTCACGTGTTTTTATGTTAACTTATAGGTACTGAGGATAAATTTGTAAAATGAAAAATTCAGGGTTGTTCAGGTCAAAAAACGAGCCTAAGAAGACAAAGTTTTGCTAAGGAATGAAGAAAAGAGGCCAAAATACATGAAGACTAGAGGATGCAGCGTCGAGACGCCATGCCCAAGTGTTGAGACGTTAGAAATTGCTGGAATTTTGCAGTGGTGATCATTAGCATTGAGACGCTGCTCAACAGCGTCAAGACATTGATGAAATTCATGAAGTAGCGCGCGTGCCTCGCGCACAACGGTAGTGTGCTAACGCGCGCACTCAATGCCGATGACCAACGCACATGCACGTGCCTCGCCAGCAGCCCGATCACACCCCCACGTACGCCTCACCAGCCACACGATCATGCCCTAGCGTCTACATGTTGCGCGATGCCTTACTCAACGCCCAAATGCCCACACGCGCGCTCCCATGCGCTCATGCACATGCTGCTCAACTCGCGGCAGCGTTGAGACGCTATCCCTTTATGTCACCCTAACTTATGCCCGCATCGTACGCTAAACAAGACCAGCATCTCGACACTGTCTTATGGCATCTCGATGCTGTTGGGTTTTTATGTCTTAAAACTCATTGACATGTAAACATTGTAAACATATTCTATTTTCAATAAAATAGTTATTGACGTTATTCAGTAAAGTCATTATTGAATAAAGTGATTGATCTAGTATAACTCTATAAATCCAATGAACTAAGAACCCATGACTATATAATGAATACTTGAACTTTATGTAGAGACATAAAAGTGGATCAGGTTCAAGTAAATAGTCAAAACGGTCTATAGTATAAGGATTAAGCTGGGTACCTTCTCCTAGGGACACTATGGAATGCAACCCGATTTGTATATGATACAAACGATGTGATCTTAAATTATTCATGTGGAGACATGCGAGTGGGGGCGTTCTATGCAATGAGTTTGCATAAGACCGAACCGCAAAATAGTAATTATTTCTTTATAACACCGTTTACCGAAAACACTGACTAATTTGAAATTAATGACCTAGGTAACTCGATCTTAATCCTAAGCTAACTTTAACTCTTATTTATTCGGGATTATCCTTTGATCTACATGGATGAGAGAGGCCCAACAATACCTGCTCAATATGCCTCCAATTTCAAGGGTAAGATCGGGTAGATACTTGGGGACATAGTCCTGCAAGATGGAATTCACTCTTAACCGACTTGAGGGATAGTAGAGAGGTTGTTCCCTTAAGTGCTGATCCAGGTCTTGAATAAGGGGCCCCACCCTCTCATTGGCCTGAGAGGGAATCAGTTTGGTGGTTGGACCACAAACCAAGTTGTTCATTAGAGTGTCACTAGTACTTAACGAACAAGAGGTAACTCAAGGGTAAAATAGTAATTTGAGACAACTGACATTATGATCAACCTGTGAACGGTCGACTTACTGATCATGGTTATATCCAATGGACAGATATATATCAATAGTGAGGAGAGTGCAGCTACGGGCTTTATTGGAGTGACCCATTAGTTAACGAATGTTGGTTAGATAGATTAAAGAGTTTAACTGGCTAATCTCGGATCGTTGGAGCTCATGATCTATAGGTCCATTAGGTCCCTCAGCTAGCTCAGATCGGATAATACCTTAGAACAGTGTAGTGAATGAATTTGAAGTGTTCAAATTCGGTTTAGAGAGTGTACGTGAAATATATGTGATATATTTAACCTCGTGACATTTAATTGCGAATTAAACGATCAAAGGGAGATAAAAATAGCATTTAAATTAGATTTAAATGTTGTATATATGAATAGGGATTCATATTTGGAAATTTTTTTTCAAAAACCGGGATCGGTGGCAAAATAATATTATTTTAATATTTGATATTAAAATAATTAAAAAAATTAAATTAAAAATAGTTTTTTATTTAATTTGATTTTTAAATTTTTGAAATTAGAAAATCAAAATGGAAAAAGAAGAAAATGGATTTTGGTGAAAATCCATTTCCACCCATGTTTTCCATCTTCAATTGCCACCTCTTCCCTATTTGATTCATCACCATTTGAAGTGTCAAATTGGGATGACTTAGCTGTGCATGAAATCCTCTATAAAAGGGGATCAAATTCGTGCATAATATTGATTGATGAAGGCTTCAGTTTTTCTCCCAAATAGGTTGGTGTTCATGTGTTGAACAAAGCCATCCTTCACCAATTCTCTCCCAAATTCACCACATCAAAGGATCCCACCATCCCGTTCTAAGGCCGGAGAATAGCTGAGAAGACTCTAGCGGTGGTTCGAGAGGTGTTTGTGACCCAATCCGCTGTAGAACAAGAGTGCTACAAAGGTATGTACACTAAAACTCTTGTTTTTCTAAGTTAAAAGTATGATTTTATCCTTTGAATTAAGCTTATTTGAGTGCAATTGTTCTTATTCCGCTGTGCTAGCATGTTTCTACTTCCTTTAGACTCTGCGGGCAGAATGTGTTTTAAAAGACCATTTTTCATTCTGAAAAGAGGCCATTTGGGGATCCGAGAGCACGACTTGGAGCACGGTGTTTCAAAGGGAGAGGGAGCTTCCCATAGAGTCCTCAGAGCGATCTGAGGCTCAGGTCTTAGGTTAGGAACGAGTTTGGCATGCGTCTTTTGGAGTTTTCTTCCCCTTTTCTATACTTGTTTCATTTTGTGTTTTCTTTAGGACTTTCAGTTTTAGTTGTGAATTTGAGTGGCAGAATTCTGCCTTGACATATTGTAATGCTTTGTGACTCTATTTAATGCTTTATTAATTTATGGACTTTTTCATATCCCCTATGATTATTCAGGCTTTTGTATGTTTAATGTTGTTTAATCTTCTGATCAATGATTAATCTTGTTACATGATTTAAGTTTTAGGTCGAGAGAGTAGGGCTTAGATTAGATCTCGATAGCATGACTGTAGTAGGCTAACGTGATGAGCAGAGATCTATTTTAGAGAAGCATGTGTTATTATCTCTGGTGGGTCTGTTGTGAATCGTGATGACAAGTGGGTTTGCCCTAAGCTCGAGAGAGGATGAGATCACGATGGGTCTACTAAGGGGTGGTAATTGGTGGGTAGTTTGTAATGCCTTGCTAGGTGTGTAGGTAATAGACCGAGAAGTTGAGTCTATATGTTTAGTAAGAGGCTAGCCGAGCTAAAGAGAGGAAGTCGAACGTTAGTAAAACCCAACTTATAATTGCCTGGCGATAGGGAAGTCCTTTATTTGCAAAGTTTGGTGTCACAAAGCATAGCAATTAGAGTCAAGGCACGTTCTCCCTATGTGTCCTCCACCTATCTAAGAGTAGGAGTAGTGTAACCTAGATTCCGTTTTAATAATAGTTTCCCTAGATAAAATGAGGTGTGAGTATCCATGGTACTCAACAAACTAGAAACCCAATCCCAAGGACGACACTCGACACTCATACTCACTATACTAAAACTGACCCATACATTGAGGTGCATTGCACTGGGTGGCGTTCAAGTTTCTGGCATCTGCTGGAGACCAATCAAACACCCGGTGCTGATGCCAGCTATAAAATGTGATATTTGTTGTAGTGTGAGAAATAAATAACACATTAGTATATATTGAACAATTGTGCTGAGTGAGCATCGTATCACAGACGTTATTATAAAAGTTATCTTCTAATTAGTATGGTTTAGAAGGCTTAGGTTAAGATAAAATATTTGTTTTATTTTTTTAAATAGGCAACATTTGAGGTTAATTTTTCCTCTAGCAAATTGCACATCCGAGTTATATAAAAGATATCAATTACATTTTCCCGACTAGTTCAAAAATGAATTTTATTCATTACATGAGAGAGGAGATGCCTATGATGATCTATACTCCATTGTGCTTGGGCCTAATGAATTCGTACGGTCTTATAGTCGATGCATTGTAATGGAGTTCGATTTCACACTATAGTTCGCGATAGTCATCGAATGACTCAAAATAATGAAGTCATGGTCCCTGGAGGCTATGAAGGAGATGATAAGATGAACTTTTATGGTGTACTAGACAAAGTTTTGGATTTAGAATATGCAAAGAAAAGACGTGTCATAATTTTTAAGTCTTGATGGCTTGACCCAGATCCTAAGAAAAGTAGAGTACGTATGGACATAGGATTTTAGTCTATCAATACCTATCAGTATCGGTATGCTAACGAACCTTTTATCATTGCTAGAAAGCTCAAAAGTTATTCTACTTGAATGACCATAAGATGGGTAATCACTGGAAAGTTCTACAAATAGTTTAAAATAAGCTATTATGGGACGTTCCAGAAGCCGAAGATGTACTGAATGATCATATTGAGTTTGCAAATATTGCAAGTGGAAATGTAATCAACGAGACGATTGAAGATGATACATTATGTAGAGACGATGTTGATCCTATTATTATGGAACAACAACCAAATCTGAGTATGCCTGTAAATGCTGATAAGGATTTCATAAACAATGAAGTAGAGGATCAATTAACATCTTCAGGAAATGGTGAATAAGTATGGTTTGTTGTGTAATATCATTTCTGATGTGTTACTAATCTTGCACGTTTTACAAACTATTTTTTCTCTAATTAAAAGTTTTGTAATGATGTCGGGTCCCAACCAAGAAACATAGGCTACAAATGGATATGGAGAAGAGGCTCCTTCATATATAGAGGTGGCTTCTCCCACACCACACGGAGTTATGTTTTTTGTACTTATAGTTATTTAATTATTTTTTACTCCTATCTAATTTTTTTGCTTTATTGATTATTTAGGCTTCACTGGTAGCTAGAGACGTCGTGGCCCCAGCCGAAATTTGGAGTTGGACAGACATGTCCAATTGTATGGGAGGATCAAAATACAAATCTCCCCCATAATTGAAGAAGTCGGTGTGTTACCATGCAATGAAGTTTAGTAATGCGATAGATGAACACACACGGGAAGTCATTGACATGAAGTGTGCCAAGTGGAAAGACATTTCTCAAGAACTAAAGGATAGGATTAAAGATCGTTCCATGGTAAGTACACTTTAACTTATGTAACTATCTTTTTCAGTTTAGGTAATTACAATTTAACTTATGGAGACACATTTTGATTTCAATCTCTCATGCACTATCGTGCATGAATTCATTGAAAGACAGATCCAAACAAGAAGTCTGCCACACCTGCGGACGCTCGTGCAGATCCACACCATAAGGTACCTGAAAATGATTGGAAAATTTTATACAATAAGAGGGAGATCAACGAGTGGAAGATACATAATGATTTATATTAATTATATTTCTAACCTTTTATCCTATATAATTCTAACTTTTAATTGTATACTTTTTAGAAAATTGGTAAAACCCATTACTTGCTTTTGATTCATACATTACTTGCTTTCTAATTATCTTTTTGATTCACTTACAGAAAGAGAAAAAGGGTGTCAAACCTGGTCCAATACAATTATTTCATGAGACCAGATTCATTGAGGGTCGAGGATGGGTGAACAAGAAGGCAGAAGAAGTATATGTTAAGCTCTACTTTTCAACCAATCCAATTAAGTAATAAATACGCACGACCTTTTCAATTATAACTTTTTATTTCTTAAATGAAGCTTCAAATGTTGGAGCTTAAAGAATCCTCGGTCACAAAAGGGTCTCAGCCAATTTGATCAGATATTGCAATGTACGAGTTAGCTTTAGTATAGTGAAATTGAGTGTACGAGTTTCATCCTCAAGATTGGGTTTCTAGTTTGATTAAGTACCATGGATAGTCACATCTCATTTTATTTAGGGAATCCATTATTGAAAGAAAATCTAAGTTATACTGCTCATACTCCTAGATAGGTGGAGGACACATAAGGAGAGCTTGCCCTGACCGAATTGACATGCCTTGTTACCCTAAACTTTATTAACAATTTTCTATCACCATGCAAGCTGAGTTTAACTAACGTTTGGCTCCCCCTCTCGAGGTTACCTAATCTCTCACTAGGCATGCAGACTCAACCTCTCGGTCTCAAGGCAAACCCATTTGTCATCACGACTCACAACAGACTCATTAAAGATAATAACATATGCTTCTCTAAAGTAGACCTCCACTCATCATGTTGGCCTACCAAAGTCATGCATTCAAGATCTAATCTAAGCCTTACCCTCTCAAGCTAAAACTTAAATCATGCAAACATTCAATCTTTGATCAAGAGATTAAAAGCATTAAGCATACGAAAGCATGAATAATCACAGGGGATATGAAACCGTTCATAAATTAATAAAGCATAAGCAGAGTCACAACCTGTTACAATGCATCAAGGAAGAACCCTGCCACTCAAATTCACAATAAAAACAAAATTTCCTAAAGAAATTACAAAAAGAAACAAAGTTTAGAGAAGGAAAAGAAAACTCCCAAAGACGTGTGCCACACTCGTTCCCGACATGAGACCCACAATCCCGAGCCTCGAATCGCTTTGGGGACTCCATGGGAAGCTCCTACACCCTCTAAAAAATTGAGCTCCCTCGTGCAAAATCGTCTCCCCAAATGGCCTCCTCTCTTTCATAATGAAAAATGACCTTTTAAAATGCATTCTGCCTGCAATGTTGAGACGCTATAAGACACCATCTCGATGCTGGTCTTATCTGGTCCAAAAAAGTTCAGCGCATCCATCACTTAGGGCGTGAAAGTGTGGCATTGTCTCGACGCTAAAAACTAGCATCTCGACGCTAGTTCGTGGACTGCAGCAAAAAGGCGCGCACGGTCATGTGAGCGTGTGGTCACTAATGGCGTTGAGATGTCGTTGAGTAGAGTCTCAACGCTGCTACTCCTCGCCTGTGTGGCTTGTTGGGCGCTCGCGCATGTGCGCGACATGTGAGGGCGTCTAGACGCTCCTTCACGGTCTAGACGCTCTTGCATTTTCTGGGATGGGCGCGCCTGTTCTTTGGCATTGAGCACAGTTGAGTAGTGTTTCAACGTTGTTGAACCCAGCTTGATTCTCCCTCGGGTCTACTTATGTTTTGGCCCCGGTTCTTCGTTCCTTGACCCAATTTTGTCTTATTTAGCTCTTTTTTCAACCTGAATACCCCTGAATTCATATTTTCATCCAAAAATGCTGGGTACCTACAAATTAACAAATAAACACATGAAAGCTCCGAAATTAATGATCAAAACTAGCTAAAACTAAGCCTGAGGATAGCACATTTTTGTGTGCCATCATACCCTCAAACTTAATCTTTTGCTAGTCCCCAACAAAATTAAAATAGAACAACTACAAATATTGAAACTTCTCGAAGCATGCAGTTAACTCCAACTGCAATGCTCTAGTGGACAAGTTGGTGGAATCATGGAAACATACAAGCACATTCTATCACAAGAAATTTCAAGGTTGATTCTCTTCACCCCTCGTGTGTGTGTGTGCAAGCCCATCTAGTTGACACCAGCATTGGGAGTTCAATCGGTCTCCAGCGGATGCCAGAAACTTGATCGCCACCCGACACTATGCACCGTAGTGTACGGGTCAGTTTTAGTATAGTGAATATGAGTGTCGAGTGTCGTCCTCGAGATTGGGTTTCTAGCTTGATTGATTACCACGGATAATTACACCTCATTTTATCTAGGGAATCCATCATTAAGAAGGAAATCTAAGTTATACCACTCCAACTCCTAGATAGGTCAAGGACACATAAGGAGACTGGGCCTTGAATCTAATTACTATGCATTATAACACCAAACTTTACTAAAACCGGACTTCCCTATCGCCATGCAATTATAAGTTGGATTTAACTAATGTTCGGCTTCCTCTCTCACGCTCAACTAGTCTCTTACTAAACATGCAGACTCAACCTCTCGGTCTATTACCCACACATTTAGCAAGGCATTACGAACTACCCACCGATTACTACCCTTAGTAGACCCATTGTGATCCATTCTGTGTCGAGCTCAGGGAAAAACCCACTTGTCATCACGGTTCACAATGGACCCACTAGAGATAATAATTCATGCGTCTCTAAAATAGACCTCCGCTCCTCTCGGTTTACGTTAGCCTACTACAGTCATGCAATCGAGTTCTAATCTAGACCC
>JAOANK020347726.1:0-14322 GCA_026257165.2 Telfairia occidentalis | reverse complement strand
TTCTTAAGAGCTTTTGTTCAATTATCTCTGTGGATCGACCTTGTTGCTACACTTCAAGGTGTATACTTGCACCTCATTGGGTAAACAACCAACAGAGATGAGTGACAATCTTGCAAGATTTTAGGGATCTCCTCAGATGGAATACACCTACGAATTATCTGGTATGAGCATATTTTGAACAGTAGAAACTCGTCTCATAAGTAAGAATGCATGTCATGTAGGAATTTCTTCTTTTGATGAGAGGTCAGGTACGGTGGTAATACTCCCCCTACAAGAAAATTAACAAAGTCAGCAAACCAAGGGATGTAAGATTCCACCTGATACAGTCTTTCAACAGGAAAATCTTCTGCAATGGGAAATGTTTTAGTTTTGTTTTCTTGATCAATTCTTGAAAGGTGATCAACCACCACATTTTCACATCCTATCCTATACTTGATTTCAAAATCAAACTCCTACAATAACAATATCCATCGAATTAGGCGGGGTTTAGCATCATTCTTATCAAAAAGGTAACGAAGGGTTGCATGGTCAGTATGAACAACAACTTTAGTCGCAAAAAAATAATGTCTAAATTTATCAAAAGCAAAAACTACAGCAAGTATTTCTTTCTCACTAGTGGTGTAATTTTGTTGTGCATTATCGAGAGTCCTACTTGTATAGTAAATTGCTCTGAACAATTTATCCCGTCTCTGGCCCAACATTGCTTCAACTGCATAGTCACTAGCATCACACATTATTTCAAAAGGTTGACTCCAATCAGGAACTACAATAACAGGTGTAGAAGTCAATCTGTCCTTTAAAAGATTAAATGCTAATAGACATTCATAAAAAAAACAGAAAGAAGCATCTTTTTCAAGCGGATTACACAATGGTTTTTCTAGTTTTGAAAAATCTTTAATAAATCTCCTGTAAAATCCTGCATGTCCAAGAAAACTCCTGACTCCTTTGACGTTGAACGGGGGAAGAAGTTGTTCAATTGCTGAGATCTTTGCTCTGTCAACTTCGAGGTCGTGCTTCGAGACCTTGTGCCCTAAAACTATACCTTCTATAACCATAAAATGACATTTTTCCCAATTTAACACAAGGTTAGTTTCTTGACATCGCTGCAAAACTAGAGAGAGGTTATGAAGACATATATCAAATGAAGATCCAAAAATCAGAGAAGTCATCCATAAAAACCTCCATGATTTCTTCAACCATATCGACAAAAATGATCATCATGCAAAGCTGGAATGTAGCAGGGGCATTGCACAGGCCAAATGGCATTCACCTGAAGCGAAAAGTACCATATGAGCAGGTTAAAGTTGTTTTCTCCTGGTCCTTTGGTGTAATTGCAATCTGATTATAACTTGAGTAACCATCAAGAAAACAGTAGTAAGGATATTCTGCTAATCTATCAAGCATCTGATCAATAAAGGGAAGAGGAAAGTTGTCTTTTCGAGTGCCTTTATTGAGTTTTTTGTAGTCAATGCATACTCGCAACCCTATTATCGTCCTTGTAGAGATGAATTCATTGTTTGCATTCTTAATTACTGTCATACCTCCCTTTTTTGGCACTACCTGCATAGGACTCACCCAAGAACTATCAGATATAGCATAAATAATACCTGCGTTAAGAAGTTTCAGAACCTCAACCTTTACCACATCTTTCAGTGCTGGGTTTAATCTTCTTTGATGCTCAACATAAGGCTTAAAAGTATCTTCCATTAAAATTTTATGCATAACAATAGACGGACTAATACCTTTAATATCAGCTATGGACCATCCTAAAGCAGATTTATGAGCACGTAACACTCGCAGCAATTTTTCTTCTTCTACTTTAGTCAAGGAAGCAAATATAATACCAGGAAAAGTAGAAAAATCACCAAGGAAGGCATAACGAAGATGTGCAGGCAATTGTCTTAATTTAGGTTCAAAGGCTTTAACAGATTCATCAAGTTCTTTAGACAACTCCATTACATCAACCTTAACAGGGGAATTATATTCTACAGGTAAATGATTTCATGCATCACAATAATCTAACATGTCCTGGTCAAATTCTCCTATTTTATCAACAACAGACTCTAACATACATCTAGCAAGTGAGTCAATGGGGGTTGCAAGATTTCTAATTTCAACTACTGATGCTTCAACAATATCTATCCTACGACATGTACTTACCTTAGCAAGATATCTCATGGATCGATATATATTGAAAACAACTTTCTCTTCATTCACACTCAAATTTAACTTACCTTGCTGGACATCTATCAAAGCCCTACCAGTGGCAAGGAATGGCCTTCGCAAAATTATGGAAATTTCAACATCCTCTTCCAAACCCAAGACCACAAAATCTGTAGGGAAAATAAACTTGTCAACTTTAACTAAAACATCTTCAATCACACCTCAAGGATAAGTGAGTGATCGATCAGCCAACTGTACCGAAATAGTAGTAGTTTGAACTTCCCCAAGGCCAAGTTTCCTGAAAACAGATAAAGGCATTAAATTAATACTGGCACTAAGATCACATAAAGCCCTATTAAAAGAAGAACTACCAATTGTGGAAGGAATAGTAAAACTCCTTGGATCTTTTAGTTTCTGTGGCATTTTCTTTTGAAGCATAGCACTGCATTTCTCAGTGAGATTGATAGTTTCAAACTCTTCCAACTTTCTCTTCTAGGCCATTATTTCCTTCATGAACTTCACATAGTTAGGCACTTGTTCAAGTGCATCTGCAAAAGGAATATTAATGTGAAGTTTCTTAAAAATTTCTAAACCTTTAGAAAATTGAGCATCAATCTTTTTCTTCTGAAAGCGTTGAGGATATGGTATCAGATTAGGAACAATAGAAAGAGTGGAGTAAGAAATCTTTTTAGCCTCAGGTGCTGGGGCTACTTCCTTAGCTATTTCCTCTATGGACTCTTTTTCCTCAGTGATGATGATTGGCTCTTCAACTGTCTTTTGTACAGACTCCTCAAGCTGCTTCCCACTTCTTAATGTTACACTTTGCACTGTTCCCTTGGATTCACCTCAGTATCACTTGGAAACTTCCCTTTTTACAAATCATTAAGGGATGTAGCCATCTGTCCTATCTGTGTGATGTTCTTTATAGCAGTCCTTTGACTTCCCATTTCATTTTCAAGGGTAGTAGTCCTGTTTCAAGCTCTGTGATGAAAGCTCCAATCAAATCTTCAAGAGAGGATTTCTTCTTTGGATGTTGGGAAGCTTAACCTGGCGGAGACTGCAAAACATTTTTATTATTAGCATAAGAAAAGTTTTCATGATTTTTTAACCTAGGGTGGTAATGAGTAGGAAGTGAACTCTGTCTTGGGTTGCCACGATACCCATAATTTCTGTTATTAAGATACTGTGCTTGTTCCATATGTGGCTTTGTGTAATACTGGGGACTGTGAGCGGCTACAATTGACTCAATAGACTCTGGTGTACCTAGTCCTATGAGTCTGGCCAAAGTACTGGTTAAAGCTGCAATTTGAGATTTTAGAGAACATACCTCATCGACTTCATAGACTTCAGCAACCTTCATTTGGTTAGACTTCTCACTAGGCAACTGATAGTTGTTAGCTGTCGTCTTTTAATAAAATATGAGCATTTTCAAGAGTTTTAGACAAGAGTGTACCTCCAGCTGCAGCATCGAGTATGGTTCTAGTTGGTCCGTTCGACCCATTATAAATGTTTTGGATCTGGTGCCAATCTGCAAATCCATGTTGTGGACATTTCCTCAGAAGTTCTTTGTACCGATCCCATGCTTCGAACAGTTCCTCGAAGTCATGTTGCCAAAATGAACTAATTTCATTTATGAGCTTGACAGTCTTTGCAGGAGGGAAGTACTTCATAAGGAATGCTTGAACCATTTCTTGCCACTAAGTTATGCTCCCTCGTGGTAAAGATTCTAACTAATCTTGCGCCTTATCTTGCAAAGAAAAAGGGAAAAGACTTAAGCGAATTGCCTCTTCAAATACACCGTTCATCTTAACAGTACCACAAACATCCAAAAAAGTAGTTAAATGTGTACTTGGATCCTCTGTGGCAGTCCCCCTGAATGTTCTATCTCGAACCATCTAAATTAGTCGTGGTTTCAACTCAAAATTATTCGCAACAATAGGTAGATGAGTTATTCCAGAACGATCGAAAGGACACAATGGTTGAGAGTAATCCCTGATGGTCATTTGAGGCTGTTAAGTAGGTGAGGTTGTTGAAATTGCAATTGAGGTGCTGGTGGAACTTGTCCAATTGGTGGAGCTTGCAAATGATCCATGGATTCAATTCTTTCCTTTTTTTCCTTTCGATTTCTCTTACAAGTTTTCTCAATCTCACGATCCAAAGGAACTAGAACTGCTTCTTTGTCCTTTCGCATGCAAACCTAACACCTGGAAATAAAAACAAAACAAAATAAATGAAATAAAAAAAATAGAATAAAATTCTAAAGTAAGACCAAATGAGTCCTCCACGATATTAAGTGAAACTAAATAATTGTCAATCCCCAGCAACGACGCCAAAAAACTTGTTGCTAAAATTGCTCACCCGCAAATGTACGGAGTTAAGTTTTAATATAGTGTAAGAGATTAAGAGTGTCGTCCTCAGAATTTGGTTTCTAGTTCACTTAAATACCATAAATAATAACATTCAATTTTATTTAGAAAAACCCACAAAAAGATTTATGCAAATTAACTAAATGACTAAAAATAAAAAAAGTTGAGAAACTAAGAGAGAAAGGGTTCTAGGGAGTTGATTTCACCAACTGGATTAATAAGCCAATTAATTGATTTAATCAAGACTGAATCACTACACAATTCTACAACCCTAGATTACTCATATATAAACTGCCTCTCCCGAGTGCAATTTACTTTTCTTGCTAATTAAGAAATTAATATCCCTATTCAATTTAATAAAGAGCAAAGACATAAATATCAATTCTAATAATAGGTTCTCAAGCAATTCTAAATCTCCCAATGTTAGAACTACTTAAGTCATGCAATTACATTCTAATCTAAACCCCCCTCTCCCGAGTGATGGATTTGGATCAATGAATAGTTAATCTGTGATCAAGAGATTAAAAATAATAAGCACATGAATGCATCTAGATGCTCTAAATGTAGGGGCTAGAAGTTGCAGAATTTCTCGCGTGCGCGTTTCCAAAATCGTGGCGTCGAGACACTGTAGTGAAGTGTCTCAACGCTGCTACTACTGGTCAGATGCTCACTTTATTCCAGCATCTCAACACTGTGGACAACGTCTAAATGCTATCTACTCGGGTTGAATGGCTTGTATATGTCTGCAAGCGGTGTGACGCTTGTCTTGGCGTCTCAACGACATCCCCATGTGAGTTGAATTCAACTTCCCTCAATTTCTCAAGCTATAATTCAATCTTTTTCCCGAATTTGTTAATAAACTTCTTGAAAGTTTTTATTTTGTTCCATTTGCAAGGTTCCTACAAAACAAATAGAAATATGCATTAACCTACTCAAAATAAACAACAAACTAACAATATTTAAGCAATAACAGTAGCCCACAAAGTGTGGTAACAATTCTACACTTTCATGATGCTACTATAAGCGCATGGGTCAAGTTATAATGTAGAAATGGTCCGAGACTAAATATCGTCGTCTGGAGATCTGTTTGTTTATTTTTTAATTACCAAGATAATTCTTTTAATTTTATTTACGGAAATATAGCACATGCAACTGTTTGTGAACTAAAAAACGCAACTAAAGGAAACAAATGGGGGAAGATTCAATCACAAGGTAGTTCTAGGGTATTGACTTCGTTTATGGAATAATTGACGTAATTATTTGATCCTTAAGACTAATTTACTCCTAATTCCATAGATCTAGAACCCCAAAATTTGGGTATCCTCTCTCGAGTTCAACCTTTTCTCATATTAAGCAATTAGATGAAATCTCTTTGCATTAATAAACTAACATGACATTAAACTCCTTCGTTAACAACCTCTAATATATGCTCACCTATCACTCTCGTGTATAAACGAACACTAGCCTAGCATTTTATATCGAGTCTAAAATCCTCTCTCTCGAGCAATAAATTAAACATCAATTAATCAGTGGCCAAGTGATTAAGAGCATTAAGCACAAAAGTAATGGAATGAAATTAAGGATAAATGAAGTCTAAAGAGTACAATCAACAAACCACTAATCCATAAACTACAACAACACCATAAGACTTAGGAAAATTAGCTACTCATGGTCATAGAATAGAAAAATACAGATTTGCACATCTATTTCTGGAAATTTAAATATAAAAAGTGAATGAGAAATGACTATCTGAACAATCTAACTTTGTCTTTGTCGTAGAATCATGCCCCGGGCTTTTCATTTTCACCTTCAAGCTTTACATCGCCCTCCTTTTATGCTCTCAACTCCAAATCCAAAAATAAATTTACTGTTCCTTGAAAAATCACCCAAAAATGGCCCTCTAATTTTGTATAGAATGTTTTTATAGTGTCTAGCATCTCGACATTGCCTTGTGAAAAGTCATGTTTGTTTCGAAAAACATGCATGTGCTTCCAAATTCATTTTTCGTTGTTACAAAGCGTCGAGAAACTATTCAGCGTTGAGTGCAGCATCGAGCGAGGCGTTAATTTAATTTCTAAACCATCTCTCGGCGTTGATGGCTTGATAAAACTGACTTTAGAAGCTATTTTAGAGTGTCTCGATGATTCTTTAAGTCATCGAAATGCTACCCCCTCGGGTTTTCAATTTTCTTCTTCCCTTTCTTCATGCCTGACCTCAATTTTCACAATTTAAGCGCCATTTTCTTTCTTTTAACTTCAAACTCTCAAATTTCTCTCCAATAACTTGGTTCCTACAATATCAACAACAATCGCGATTAACCACCCCAAACTTAAAATCTTACGTGTCATAAGCAAAAATATAATACAACATAAAACAAACTCAACACTTGCATGTACTTGACTCAAATCTCAATGCTTTTAAGTTATATTGGCACAACAGTAGAAAGACTCAAGCATAATCTATCATCGAGAGATTTCAAGGTCAATTTTTTAATTCTCGCGCGCATGTCCAAGTCCCTCATATTTTTTTCACTTTTACAGAACATAGAACTCAAAAAGTGCAATTTTAGGGCCTTTAATTTAGTAGATTTTGTGTAAAATGTGCGCTTTGATGCTTTTAATTGTTGATTTATTTAGAAACCGAGCAATTAGAGCCAGAAAAGTCAAATTGGAGCTTTTTGGGTAAGGAATCAAGCCTAGATAGTGCAAAGCCGAGAGCATTGCGTTTCGACGCTGAAATGACGTGTTGAGGCTCTCCAATTTGGTGGAAAGCTCACCTAGGCCACAGACTAGAGAGGGTAGTGTTCAGATTCTACGACATGGCGTCTTAACGCCACGGTGTTTTATGCAAACAGAGACACGTGTGATGGCAACGTCGCGTTACTGCCCAACAACGTTGGGATAATACGTACTGGAATGCAGTAATTCAAATTTTTATCATTGGCATTGTTGTAAATAAAATACCAGAGTGTATCAGCGCTACTACTAGGGACTATTTAAACAATCCTTTTCACCTAGGGTTTGGGGGAAGGCTTTTTTTAACAAGCATTTCTTGGAATAGTAATATTTTCACCATGGTTTCTAGTTTGGATCTGGAAGAAGGATTCCTTGGAGTTTTTGGGTGAAAATCAAGAGCTCAAAGGACAATTCGATGATGTAGACGACCTTAAACGATCTAGAAGTCCCTTTCTTCCGCTTTATCTCTTTAGCCACTGTATTTCTTTGGATTTTGAGCTGTAATTTCTACACTAAATCCTTGTAATTCTAGGATGTTGGTAGTTATGGATTCCTTTTGGTTTGTTAATACTCTTGGATAAATTTGTAGCTATTTTCTTCCTATGATTGTTGGTATTAATGTTTTTATTTATTAGTGATTGAATGTGGTTTATTTATTACTTTGCTTGAGAAAAAAAGTTGTAAAAGAAAAATAAATACTAGGCTATTAGTAATTTATGCATGAAACTGATAGGTTATCAATAGAGGCCATTAGAAGAGGGTTTATTTTCACTTTTAGTTATTAATTGCAAGAAGTTGAGTTAGTAATGAATTGCGAGGTTAGGTAAGTTTGAAAAGGTAAAACCTAGATCAAAGACTTCTAAGCCTAAGAAATTGTTAATTAAATCAATCCATTAAGTTGTTTAATTAGTCCATTAACAAGGATCCATTTGACTTGATTTCTCTTCAAGAATTGTGCATTTATCCCTTTCTTTTTAATTTCTTTAGTCATTGCATGAAGTTGAGTCCCTAGATAAAATTGAGATAATTAATCAATATTTAAGAGATTTAGCAAACCAATTCTCAGAGGGCGACACCCAATCTCTTGACCGTTTTATAATATGATCAACTCATGCATTTGCAGTAACACTTAGCGTGGTGCGGTCACCTTTCTAGGCTCATAATGAGTATAAAAGAACCTTTTCTAGTTCACCCCTTACTCTTCATTTAAGGTACTGATAAGAAATTTTTTATAGCCAAAGTAGTAAAGAAAAAAACTAATATGTTGATTCATTTTATTTTTCTTTTGTTTTTCATTTTTTTCGATAAAAAAGAACCGTCTAAAAGATATACTACCTTGGTTTTGGCTTACACATATTGGTCATGAAAGGTATCGAATTATGAGCAGCATATCAAATGGAGGTAGCTAAGCTTGCTCACTTTCCTTCAGCATGTTTATACAGTGGTAGATGATAAGTGTCATGAATGTCCATGATTACTAATGTATCTAGAAAGGAGGAGTAATCTTCTTCAAACATTTCTTATAAACCATTGCTACAAATTATGCTAGATGAACATTAAACTAGTACTACGGCCTTTCGAGCTGACAACTATATTATAGCTACAATAAAAACACTCTAAACAAATGGGCTATGTGCTCAAAACAAGAGAATCCAAGAAGGATTTAAAATAACTCGAATCAGAAGTATGCCTTCCTATTTCTATAATTGCAACACAACATACAAATCAGAGCAAATCCCAAGTCATCCAAATCAATAGCAAGTGTAGAGTTTCACATCAATTCAACACTCAACAATCTCAAATAATCCAAAAACAATTTAAGAATATCTAAAAAATTCAACTAAAAAATTCAGAATTTCACCAAAGACATACAATTCATGCTACTATACAAAGCTCATGACACAAAGTACTCAGTACACCTACCCTAAACTTAAATGTATACATTGTCTATAAAGGATGAAAATTAGACAATGCATAATGAGAGTAAACAATATTGGCTTGGATATTGAAGTAGTCCATGAAATCGACCGGTATGTAGACGAATTCAAGCATGAGTAAACCTCAAGAAAGATAAGGAATAGCGAAGGAACACATGAAAATAGAACACATAAAAAACTAAACTAAGTAAACCAAACTAACGAAAGTAATAAACTTGCGCTGAGTTTAACGTCTAGAGCTAGACAGAACATGAAATTTAGGTAGACTCCTTTAAGAACATGTCCTCCATCTGCTGCTCTTCTTATCCACAGTAGTACTTGACCCATTGACCATTTACTTTGAATGTTTATAGATCACTGGCCTGCAATTCTATAATTCCATATGGGGACACATCTTTAATCATGAAGGGACCAAACCACCTTGATCTAAGTTTTCCTAGAAACAAACGTAATCATGAGTTATAGAAAAAAACTTTTTGACCAGGTAAGAAAGACCTTTGTAATATTTGTTGATCTTGCCATCTCATGGTTCTTTCTTTGTTTAGCGTTCTCGTCGCGTAACTTTGGAACTCCTCCATCTCATTGAGCTATAGTCAACGATGCTCCCCCACCTTTTAGAGATCAAAATTTAGATTCTCGATGGTCCCATAAGCTCAATGCTCCAGCTCTACTTCTAGGTGAGAAGCCTTTCCAAGCACCAAATTGTATGGAGATGTACCAATTAGTGTTTTGAAAGCTGTTTGATATGCCCCGTAATGCACCATCGAGCTTCAAGGACCAATATTTCTTATTGGTTTTGACTATCTTCTCCACAATTTGCTTGATCTTCATGTTAAAAATTTAAGCTAGTTTATTACTTTGGAGATGATATGGTAAAGACACCTTATGCTTAACCTCATATTTATCATGCAGAGAATCAAACAGTTTTTACAAAAGTGTGACCATTTCATCACTGATAATCACTTGTGGTGTGCCAAAACGTGTGAAAATATGTTTATGTAAAAAATGTAACACCACACGTGTGTCATTCTTCTTAGTAGCTATGGCCACTACCTACATAGAAACATAGTCTACAGCTACCTGAACATACAAATAACCATCATAAGGGGGAAAAAGGGCTGTAAAATCTATACCTCACACATCAAATAACTCTATCTCTAAGATGGACGTTAAAGGAAATTCATGGTGTCTAAAAATATCACCTGTTTGTTGGCACTTATCGTAGATCCTAACGAATTTGTCCAAAATGACCACCACATGGAGACGAATGACGCTAAAAAATTATTTTAGCCAACTTCTCAACAAGGACACACCTTCGAATTACATGGTCAGAGCAAAATTTAAATAATAATGGGTCATTCTAGAGATTGAATCTTACCTCATGTAGGAATTTCTTCTTTTGGGGGGGAATTCAAATGTGGTGTCAACACAACTATTGCAAGATAGTTAACAAAATTAGAAAATAGGCAAATTATGCTCTACTTGATACAACCTTTCATTAGGAAAATCCTCAGAAATGGGATGAGTTTGTCGAATGCTCCTATTCTCAATCTTGGTTAAGTGGTCCGCTACCACATTCTCACAACCTTTCACGTCTTAATGCTAAAATCGAACACCTACAACAAGAGAATTCATCTAATCATTCTAGGTTTAAAATCCTTTTTATTAAACAAGAATTTGGAGCAGCATGATCAATGTGAACTATAACAATAAAACCAAGCAAATAGGGCCTAAACTTATCACATGCAAATACAACAACCATCTTTTCTCAGTGGTAGTGTAATTTTGTTGTACACTATTTAGAGTTCTACTTGCATAGTAAATAGCCCTAAACAATTTATCACAATGTTAGCCTAAGATTGCACCTAATGTATAATCACTAGCATCCCACATCATCTCAAAGGTTGATTCCAATCAGGCACAGCAATAATAAGAGCAGAAGTCAATTTCTCTTTCAACAAATAAAAATGAATAGACATGCATCTAAAAATAAGAAATAGAATCCTTCTCAAGTAGATTACCCAAGAGTTTAGTTATCGTAGAAAATTCGAGAATAAAACAACGATAAAAATCTTGTGTGCCCTAAAAACTATGGACTCTATTAACATTTATTGGAGATGAAATTTGTTCAATGACACAAATCTTGACTCGATTCACCTCCAAGTCTTCTTTTTAACCTTGTGCGCAAGAACTATACCTTCCTAGAACATGAAATGACATTTCTCCCAATTCAAGACAAGGTTAGTATCTTGGCACCTCTACAAAACTAGAGAAATATTATGTAAATAATTATCGAAAGATGAACCAAAAACAGAAAAATCATCAATAAAATCCTCCATAATCTCCTCTATCAAGACGTGAAAATGACCATCATGCAACGCAAGAATATCTTAGGTGCATTACACAACCCGGACGACATTCTCTTGAAAGCATACTTTCCAGATAAACATGTGACATAGTTTTCTCTTGATCCTTACAAGCAATGGTGATCAGGTTGTAACTTGAATAACCATCAGGAAAGAAATAGTAAGGATAGCCAACAAGTTTATCTAACATTTGATCAATAAAAAGAAATGGAAAATGATCTTTTCTAATGACCTTATTCAACTTTCTATAATCTATACACACGTTCCACCCTGTTATCATCTTAATGGTAATACAATCATTCTCATTCTAAATTATAGACATCCATCTTTCTTAGACGTGACTTGCACAACGCTCACCCAAGAGCTGTCACAAATGACATAAATAATACTTGCATTCAACAATTTCAACACTTCTGCCTTAAATACCTCCTTCATAGTAGGGTTAAGTCTCCTTTGGTGCTCTACCAAAGGACTAAAGATATCTTCTATAAGAATTTATGCATGACTGCAAATGGACTTATACCTTTTAAATCACTTATAGATGAACCTATGACACACCTATGGACACGCAAGACTCTCAGCAGTTTCTCTTCTTCTACTTTACTGAGATCAACAGAAATAACCATAGGATAAGTAGAAGATTCACCTAAGAAAGCATGATGTAAGTGTGCAGGTAATTGTTTAAAATCAAGCGCATGTGGTTCAACAGTTTCAATCTCATTAACAGACAGTAACAGGAAAAAATCATGACTAAGATGGCAGAAAGGTATATGATCTAAAGTATCACAATCAAACTCAACAATATCATCTAGAATGTTTAGACTATCATAATAAAAATTTAGCATGCTTTTCTCATAATGGACAGCAGACGATATCAACTCTTTCAATTCAACAACAAATTCATCGACTACATCTATCCTATGACATATATTTACTTCGTCAGGGTATTTATGAATCCATAGATGTTGAAGATTACCTTCTCATCATTCACTCTCAAGGTAAGTTTACCTTGCTCAACATTGATCACGACCTCTTCAATAGAAAAAAATGGTTTTATCAATGATTGGTACATCTGCATCTATCTCCATGTCCAACACTACAAAATCAACAAGAAATATGAATTTTTCAATCTTAACTAAAACATCCTAAGCCATACCTCGTGGATACGTGAGAGAACAATAAGCTAAATATAATGATATGGTAGTGGGTTGCCCCACACCAAGATCCAAGTTTTTGTAAATTGACAAAGGCATCAAATTGATGGAAGCACCCAAATCCCAGTGTACGTTTAACATTGAAACTACCAATAGTACTAGTGATAGTAAAACTCCCTAGATTCTTTAATTTTTGTGCTAGTTTCCTTTGGAATATTGCCCTGCATTGCTTTGTCAGGTTCACAGTCTCATATTGTTCAATTTTTTTCTTCTTCGAAAACATGTCCTTCATGAACTCCACATAATTGGGCATCTGTTGCAAAGCATCATCAAATGGTATGTTAACGTGAAGATTCTTAAAGATTTCTAAAATTTTTGAAAATGGAGCATTTAACTTCTTGTTTTGAAAACGTTGAATATAAAGAAATATTGTTAGGAATTATAGGATTTGGTTAGAAGACCTCCCTAGAACTGAAGGTGAAGACACTTCCTCACTTTCTACTCAACTTTACCTTCATGTTCTTTCTTATCAACCTTCTCAGGCTCAAGCTCATCTTATTCAGCTACAATTTTTTTTTAGACTCCATCAGAGGCTTACCACTCCAAAATGTTACAACCTTGCAGTGTTCCTCAAGATTACTCATGAACTTACATTTCTGCACGGAGTTGAGAGTGTTAGCTATCTGGCTAAACTAAACCTCTATGTTCTTAATGACCTTCTCTTGGCTATTTACTAAGGTCTCCAGATGATTAGTCATATTCTTAATCTCTGTAATAAAGGCCCCAACAAGTCGTCAATCGATGATTGGAATCAAGTTGATGTTGAGATGTCGATGCGCATCTTGGTGAACCCTATAAGACATTTTTGTTGTCAACATATAAAAAATTCTCATGATTATGCAAACCTATGGGTAATGAGTGGGTAATTGATTCTGAGGTTCACCAAACTGGTTCTACATCATGGCTTCTTGATAGCAAAAGTTTTGATTCAAATAATTTGCTTGCTTCATGCCAGAACTATCTTTCATCTGCTAAGAGTTGCATGCTTCCAACGATGCAATAGATTGGGGCTTTTCTAGCATATCAAGTTGATTCAATGCATTAGTCAATGAAGCCATTTGTGCTTCTAGTAAACTTATCTCATAGAGCACGTAAAGAACTGCCACTCTAGTAGTAGATCTCTCAAATGGCCAATTATAGCTCGTGCCAACCATATCCTCCAATAGTTTATGGCTGCTTCAGTTGTCTTGAAAAAAAATGAACCCCCTACAACTGGTTCAAAAATAGATTTGATAATACAACACAAACCATTATAAAGTAATTGAATTTGCAACAAATCTAGGTAACTATTTTGTGGATGCTTCCGTAGGAGTCCCTAAAGGAATCGAATTCCCAACAGAAGCGGTTTAACGCTTAATGCATTCAAGGATGAATTTGGGTAGGAAGCAAGTTTTACAGAAAAAAAAATACAGAGAATGAATTACCTTTAAAGAACTCTTCTTCAACTACGTATTTCTTCTCTGAATGTTGATGAACACCACCAAATCAGGATACCCGTTATTCTCTAGATAATTCGGCCTTGGAAGAGTGGTCTCCAAGAA
>JAOANK020347404.1:0-14325 GCA_026257165.2 Telfairia occidentalis | reverse complement strand
TCCGTGTTCACTCTGAATGGAGGAGCCATAGTATGGCAGAGTATTAAGCAAAGTTGTATTGCTGACTCCACCATGGAGGCCGAGTATGTTGTTGCTTGTGAAGCGGCAAAGGAAGTTGTGTGGCTCAGAAAGTTCTTGCCTGATTTGGAAGTCGTTCCAAATATGCACCTGCCAGTCACTCTGCGTTTTGATAACAGCGGCGCCATGTCCAATTCTAAAGAACTTCGTAGCCATAAACGTGGAAAGCACATCGAACGAAAATACCATCTCATTCTGGAGATTTTACAGCGAGGCAACGTTACTGTACAACAGATAACATTAGAGGATAACATTACTGTTCAATTTACAAAGGCCTTCTCGGCTAAAGTGTTCGAGGGTCATATGAAGAGTCTGAGACTCCGAGTTTTATAACTATGGCAAGTAGGAGAAAATCTAGGGTATGGGATGCCCTAGTTTATTGCATTTATTGTTTTCTCTCTCTTAATTTAGCAACATTATACACCATTGGAGTTTCAATCTAAGTGGGAGTTTGTTGGGTTTTTATGTCCTAAAACTCATGATGTAAACGTTGTAAACATATTCTTTTTCAATAAAAAAAATTATTGAAGTTATTCAGTAAATTGATTGAGTTTAAACTCTATAAATCCAATAAACTAAGAACTCGTGGCTATACTATGAATACTTGAACTTTGTGTAGAGACATAAAAGTGGATCAAGTTAAATTAAATAGCCAATACGGTCCATAGTATACGGATTAGGTTGGGTACCTTCTCTTGGGGACACTATGGAACAAGGCTCGCTTTGTATATAATACAAACGATGTGATCTTGAATCGTTCATGTGGAGACATGCGAGTGGGGGCATTTTATGCAATGGGTTTGCCTAAGACCGAACCTCGAAATAGTCACTGTTTCTTTATAATGCCGTTTACTGAAAACACTGATTAATTTCAATTTGATGACCTAGGTAACTTGATCTTAATCCTGAGCTAACTATGAACTCCCGTTTATTTGGAGTTATCCTTTGATATGCATGGGTGAGAGAGGCCCAACAACACCTGCTCAATATACCTCCCATTTCAAAGGTAAGACCGGGTAGATAGCTGGGGACATAGTTTTGCAAGATGAAATTCACTTCTACTCGATTTGAGGGATACTAGACAGGTTGTTCCCTTAAGTGCTGATCCAAGTCTTGAACAAGGGGCCCCACCCTCTCATTGGCTAGAGAGGGAGTTCGGTTTGTTGGTTGAACCACAAACCAGTTGTTCATTAGAGGGTCAGTGGTACTTAAGGACCAAGAGGTAACTCATGGGCAAAACAGTAATTGACCCAGCTGAGATTACGAACAACCTGTGAATGGTCGACTTACTGATCATGGTTATATCAAATGGACACAAATATATCTATAGTGAGGAGAGTGCAACTATCAGCTTTATTGGAGTGACTCATTAGTTAACAAATGTTGGTTAGCTAGGTCAAAGAGTTTGACCGGTTAGTCTCGTATCATTGGAGCTCATGATCTATAGGTCCATTAGGTCGCTCGGCTAGCTCATATCGGATAACACCTTGGAACAGTGTGGTGAATGAATTTTAAGTGTTTGATATCGGTTTCGGGAGAATGTTAAATATATACGGTATATTTAACCTATCGACGTTTGGCGAAGTAAACGATCGAAGGGAGTTGAAAATAATATTTAAATGAGATTTAAATGTTGTATGTATGAATAGAGATTCCTATTCGAAAAAATAGTTTTTTCGAAAACCAGGATCGGTGGTAAAATAATGTTATTTTATTATTTGATAATAAAATAAGGAAATTAAAACTAAAATTTTTTTAATTTAAATTAATTATATTTTGATTTTGTATTAATTTATGAAATTAAAATTAGAAAATCAAAATTAATTAAAGGAAAAAAAAAGGAAAAAAGGGAGAAAATGTAAATGGATGAATATCCATTTCCATTCTCTCTTTTCACCACATCTTGCGACCATCATAGCCATGCTACCTCACCATGATTGAGTGTTAGTCTTGGGTGAGGTAGTTGTGCATGAACTGCTCTATAAATTAGAGTTACATTCGTGCATGAAGAGGATTGATGAAATGGTTGATTTTACTCCCAAATTCTAGAGTTCAAGTGTTGAACCAAAACACCAACCTTCATCTTTTCTCTCCCATTTTCACCAATCAAGGGATCCCACCATCCCGTTCCAAGGTCAGAGAATAGCTGAGAAGACTCTAGTGGTGGCTCGAGACGTGTTCGTGATCCAATCTACTGGAGATAGGAGGAGAATTTGAGCTATAAGGGTAAGTTTCCTAATTCTCTGTTTTCTCCCACTTTCAAGCATGATTTTGTCCTTCTAATTGAGCTTATTTGAGTGCATTTGATTCTATTCCGCTGCATATGTATGTTGATACATCCTTCAACTAATATTGTCGATATACCTGATATAAAATCACTTGTGTTATAAAAAATTACTATTTTAAAAGTATTCTAGACTTTTTTATTTCGTCTTTTAGTTTAGGTTGGACCATATTTTTTTTTTATTATATTTGCAAAACATAAAAGTTGTTAACCGAATTTATGATCATGGCCAAGTGAATGAGTTGGTTGAGAAATAATGAACCATTCATAAGTAAATGGAATCTATTTTGTCTCTCCAAGCCAATGGAAATAATCCAACGGTTATAATTCTCTAAAAAAAAAAAAAAATCCAGCAGTTATAAAATTGAAAAAAAAAATCTTCTTATTAGAGAAAAAAAATTATAAAGAAAATAGTTTATGGAAGAAATAATTAATTGGATTATATATTGTTTAAATTTAACTTATTTTGTTAAAATCTTTGAAAATAATGCAAATTTTATCTTGTAATTCTATAAAGGAAAAGAATTGATGGGTAATTAACAATATGTTTTTTTTTAAGAAAATGATAATTATAAGTAAAATATTATATAAAATTATGAACATGTAAGGTACTTTTCGTGGTAAAAAATAACAAATTTGATAACAAATTAGTCTTTTCCCACTATTCAACTAAAGTTTCAAAATTATCATTACGTTTTTTTTTTAAATGTTAGTTTGAGATTTGTAAATTATTAAGATTATATTATATAACTATAACTATTGGTTGTAAAAGTTTTAATTTTTAATCGATTGAATGAATTAAAATATAATTGTAATCCATGGATAAGAAATATTACAATTGGTGTGTGTTGGGGGTCGGGACGCCGTTTAACACTTGGACCACCTGGGGAAGGCTACATGTTCGTAAGGCACGCCACCTCGGGTAACGTCGGCAGTGGCCGAAGTTAGGTGACGAGCAGAAGGAAACATCTGCTCTCCGCACCCGTAAGGGGCGCTAGACGAAGCGCCCTTACGGGTGCGGAGCGCGGTCATGAGGGAATCTTGCCTCCCATCACTAAATCACTGCTCGTCATAATTCACGGCAGATATAACGGTAACCACCTCCGTCGTGCGCTCCTCCAACCACTATAAGAAGGACCCTTGGCCACTGTGAAAGGTACGCATGAATCTGAACAAAAATCCATTATTACCTCGGTTACTTAGCTAGCTTGAGCGTCGGAGTGTGGTCGGAACCACCCCTACCTCGTTTCTGGTTTCTTCTCAGGTTCAAACAACACTCAGAGGATCTCGTCCACACCTCAGACACTTCCGTTCAGAAATATTTTGGCGTCGTCTGTGAGAAGAACAACATCGTAATCAAGCCAAGTACAATTGAGATGGTAGGATTAGATTCTGATCACTCTGAGACTGATAGACGTCGATTGCAGTATGGCAATGAAAGGACTGCCACGGTGCAGCCAAACCCTCCTTGCCAACTAGGATAGGTGGGAGAGGCCGTGGGCGCCAGACAACCATGGCCTAAATTGAGGTACTACAGGCCTTGGTCTGAGACTAGGCACAGGTCATCCAGAACATACAAGCATAAATACAAGCGCTGACAACCTAGGCTCAACTCATGCAAGCCCAACCACAAGGGTAAGAGGTCCGCGATGCGGCAGCACACACCTTGGGGATGACGGCGAGGGCCAAACAGAATTGCCTCCGCACATCGAATGCATAAGATCCGAACCTCAAGGGTGGTGCTAAAATTGCTCACCCGCAAGTGTTTGGGGTCAAGTTTTAATATAGTGTAAGAGATTAAGAGTGTAGTCCTCAGGATTGAGTTTCTAGTTCACTTAAATACCACAAATAATAACGTCCAATTTTATTTAGAGAAACTAACATGATGAATTTATGAAAATTAAATAAGTGACTAAAAACAATAAGTTGAGAAAATCAAAGAGAAAGAGTCCTAGAGAGTTGATTTCATCAACGGGATTAATAAGCCAATTAATTGATTTAATCAAGACTAAATCACTACACAATTCTATAAGTATAGAATACTCATATATAAACTGCCTCTCTCGAGTGCAATTTAATCTCCTTGCTAATTAAGAACTAATATCCCTATTCAATTTCAATAAAAAGCAAAGGTATGAAAATCAATTCTAATAATAGCTTCTCAAGCAATTCTAAATCTCCCAATATTAGAACTACTTAAGTCATGCAATCAAATTCTAATCTAAACCCCCTCTCATGAGTAATAGATTCAGATCAATGAATAGTTAATCTATGATCAAGAGATTAAAAGTAATAAAACCCTAAGTCTGTAAAAATCAAGAGATTCTGATCAAACTAATATTCCTATTCAATTTCAATAAAAAGAAAATTCATGAAAAACAATTCTAATAACAGCTTCTCAAGCAATTCTAAATCTCCCAATATTAGAACTACTTAAGTCATGCAATTAAATTCTAATCTAAACCCCCTGTCCCGAGTGATAGATTCAGATCAATGAACAATTAATCTGTGATCAAGAGATTAATGCATAATTCGAATTTATGTAAGATCAATCTCAACAAATCAATAAATAAAACTTATTAAAACTAGTAGCTACATCAATCCCTAGAACGAAGAGTTTAGTTACACATGTTCAATATAAAAATCAAAATCCTTGTACTAAAACTCATGAAAAGATTACAAAAAGTCAAGGAAAAGGAAAAGAAATTAATCACGATGCTTCGATCCTTCGTCCCCCAAATTGATCTCCACATTGAGCCTCGAAAATCCCTGGTCTCTACTTAGAATATATCTCCTTGCCCTCTAATTTCGTAAACTCCCGATTCTCAAATGTATATTCTCTCAAAATGGTCTAAAAGTCCCCAAACTGCAGCATAACGATTTATTTATAAATCTGTCAATGGCATCAAAACGCCAGGGCAACATCTCGACGTTGTACCCTAGTGAATATGAAAATATTGTGATGGCGTCGAGACTAGACGCTGCAAAATTTCTTGCGCGCGCGTTTCCAAAATCGTGGCATCTCAACGCTATAATGTAACGTCTCGATGCTATTGTTGTGGGTTAGATGCTTCACTTTGCTCTAGCGTTGAGACGCTATGGATAGCGTCTCAACGTTGTCCACTCGAGTTGATTGGCTTTAACATGTCTGCAAGCATCTCAATGCTAGTCTTGGCGTCTCAACATTGTATCCATATGAGTTGGATCTCCACTTTCATCAATTCATTAAGGTATAATTCAATTTTTCTTGAATTTATCAATAAAATTCTTATAAATCTTTATTTTTTTACATTTGCAGGGTTCTTACAAAATAAATAAAGATATGTGTGAATTTACATAAAATAAACATCAAACTAACAATATTTAAGCCATAAAAGTAGCCCACAAAGTGTGCTATCAAGGGGACACGTCTACAAGACATAGCCGTACCTAGATCAGCTCGAAGTTGAATCGGTCTCAGCTCGACTTACGGGATAATTTCGAGGCTAAGAAGCGGGAAGGCAGTGCATCCTGCAGGAAGAGCAGCTATACTGAGGCCTCTAGCAAGCTTAACTGGGAAGAAGCCATAGAAAAAGTCTGTGCGGAACTAAAGGCAAATTTCTGCGAGGAAGTCAAGGATGTATAAAAGGGGTCTGTAGTGGAAAAAGCTCCAAGGGTGGTCGCAGCGAAACAAATCCTTAAGCCAGGCCTAGAACCTTGTACCACATTGGTAATGAATGTGGAAATCCTAAAGAAATTCAAGGATCCTACCATGAAACCATATGATAAAACCACAGATACCTTCGAGCATGTGGACACTTACCGTGCCAAGATGGAGCTACACCCGATTTCGGATGCCATCAGGTGTCGGGCGTTCTCCGTCACGTTAACTGGAGTGGCGTGAGCCTGGTATTGAAAATTGCAACCAGGTATCATCTCCAACTTCCAAGAATTGGTCGAATTGTTCGTCTACCAATTCCTTGGGAGCAGTAAAGATTGGCACCCATCGAGCCTCTTGATGGCTCAAAATCAAACAGAGGGTGAGACGGTAGGGCAGTTCATCACTCGATTCAAGCGAGAAGCACTGCTGGTAGGTGATTACTCGTATGAAGTAATCATCGCCACATTCACGGCTTATTGCATGCACCTGGAGATGTTGCAGTACATTACTATGTACAAGCCGAAGATGTTTGCTGAGCTTTTCGTGCACGCCAATGGCCTAATGAATGTGAAGGATCTACTTATTTCAAAAAAGATAACAACAAAGCAATCTGCACCGTCTGCCTTCTATAAAGGAAAAGAAAAGATCATTGATCCCTCATCTTCCCAACCGCATGAACCGAAAGTCAAACGTACGGAAGCAAGGCTCAAAGACAAGCACCTGAACTGGGGATCGAGCTTCTAGAAGTATACTCCCACCACTGTTCCAATCGCAGAAATATACTCGATGGCTGAGGAGGTCGAACTATTCAATCCTCTAGGTCGGATGCGAACCGCGTCACATAAGCGTGATCGCTCGATGTACTTCCAGTTCCACAAGGACCACGACCATGATACCTCGAACTACTTCGAGCTGAAGGAGCAGATCGAAACCCTTATATAGCAGGGATACCTAAAGAAATTTGTGACCCATCAAAAGGCTGCTGACGTCCCTGTGGCTGCTGAACGGAAAAGGTCTTAATCACCACGGGGAGCTCGCCTAGCTGAAATCCATACGATCTTTGGGGGGTGGTCAAAGGGCTACTTAGGCCAAAAAAGAAAGGCATTGGCCCAGAATGTCAGGCATAAAGTCTGCCTAGCTGCACCTCAACAACCGATTGAGCCCCTGGTCTTTGGTGATGAAGGCACTCGAGAGTGCCACAGCCCACACAACGAAGACGTCTAAAGCCATGTCGATGTGTTCGCTTGGTCGCACAAAGACATGCCTGGGATCGACCCTAACATTATGGTGCAAACTGAACATAGACTCGATCTATCAGTCCGATAAGCAAAAGTGTCCATCGGTCGATGGTACAAGAAGTGTAGTCATTAAGGCCAAGGTATAGAAATTACAAGACTCCGACTTCATCAAGGAAGCATACTACCCGAACTAGCTGCCAAATGTGGTCCTTGTGAAGAAAGCCAATGGGAAGTGGTGCATGTGTGTGGACTTCACCAGTCTAAACAAAGCCTGCCCTAAGGATTGCTTTTCACTATCGAGGATAGACCAATTGTCAATGCCATGAACTTTTGTCGTTCATGGATGCCTATACAAGGTACAACCAGATAAAAATGCATGTGTCAAACTAAGAGCACACCTCCTTCGTAACCGACCAAGGGTTGTACTACTACAAAGTAATACCCTCCGGCCTTAAAAACATTGGGGCGACCTACTAGAGGATAGCCAACCTAATGTTCGTCGGACAGTTCGACCAAAATATGGAAGTCCATGTTGATGACATGCTAGTTAAATACGTCACCACGGACCAGCACGAGGCCCACCTGGCTAAGGCATTCAGCGTCCTTAGGCAGTATCAAATGAAGCTAAACCCGGCCAAGTGCACCTTCAGAGTCGCCTCGAATAAATTCCTGGGGTTCATGGTCCACCAGTGGGGAATCGAGGCTAACCCCAATAAAATAAGGGTGGTCTCGACATGAAGCCCCTCAAGACCCTAAAAAGAGGCAAGGACTCAACGGACGGGTCGCCACTCTGAATCAGTTTGTGTATTGAGCCACTGACAAATGCCTGCTATTCTTCAAAGTACTAAGGAAGAAGGGGCCTTTCGAGTGGACAGAGGAGGCCCTAGCTCAGCTGAAGGAATACCTGAGTTTAGCACCACTCCTCGCCACGCCCGTAAAAGGAGATCAGCTTCATCTTAACCTAGTTGTCACCGACACTGCAATTAGTCTGCCTTAGTTAAAAAGGAAGGCATAATTCAAAAGCTCATTTACTATGTGAGCAAAGCCTTGGTTGTGGTGGAGACCAGGTACCCAGCTCTGGAAAAATTAGCCCTGGCCCTCGTCACCTCAGCCCATAGGCTCCTCCCTTACTTTCAGACCCATCAGGTAACTATGCTTATGAATCTACCCCTGAGACAGGTGTTGCACAAGCCTGAAGTATCTGGGAGGCTCATGAAGTGGGCCATGGAGCTCAGCGAGTATGATATTCTCTTTGAGCCCAGAAGTGCCATCAAGGGGAAAGCAATTCCAGACTTCATCGCCAGGCTAACCCCTCCACCTCCTTCTTAAGCTCCTAACGAACATCGACTTTATACGTGGATGGATCGTCATGCGAAAAGGGCTCTAGAGTAGGAATCCTTATGGTCTTATCTGGTGAGTAGGCTAGATTTGAGTATGCCCTGCACTTCAAGTTTCCAGCATTAAACAACGAAGCAGAGTACGAGGCCTTTCTAGCTGGACTAAGAATGGCTAGAAGCATGAGGGTGCATAAGTTGCGCATCTTGAGTGACTCTCACAGCCCATTGTAAACTAGGTCACAGAAGAATACTAGGCCAAGGACAAACAGATGGCAAGGTATTTGGGGTGAGTGTGTGAACTCCTCAAGCAGCTTGAGTTCACAATTGAGCAATCCCTCGGTTAGAAAACTCAAACGTCGATGCACAAGCCAAGTTGGCCTCAGCATTTGAGACTGAGCTACTACTGATGGTGACCATAGAGTTCCTACCTCAATCGGTCGTGAAGGAGGACGAAGTTGCATATGTGCAGGAGCGTCCCCTTTGTTGGATGGACCCAATCTGCAAGTACCTTCAAAGCGAAGAGCCTGCAGATCACCTCCTCGCCAGCCCATCCTCAGGCAAACGGGCAGGTCGAGGCGGTAAAAAGGATTATCAAACGGGGACTCAAAATATGTTTGGAAGATCTCAAAGGAGCCTTAGGTTGAGGAATTATCGACGGTGCTTTGGACATATCGCACGTAGCTCGGACAGTCATGGGCAAGACATCCTTCTCTCTCGCGTTCGAGGTAGAGGCAGTGGTGTCGGTCGATGTCAGCCTCCCGACCTATCGCACCTCGAGATTCTCAAAACCTTCAAATGACGAAGCCTTAAGGCTGCACCTTGACTTCCTAGCAGAATCATGCACAAATACCAAGCTCCGGCAGGCCGAGTACCAAAATTAGATGGCGCGATTTTACAACGTTCGTGTTCGACCATGACAATTCAAAACTGGGAACCTCATCCTCAGAAAAGTTCTGCAGCACCACGGCGCCTTAGCGCCAACATGGGAAGGACCATACAAAGTAAGGACAGTCCGCCAACGCGGGACTTATGCGCTTGCTGACCTCAACGGGAAGGCATTTCGCCATCTATCGAATGTCAAGGTCCTACGGCTGTATTTCCAGTAACACGCAGCATGGTAATTGTTTTCTCTAGGGAGTGTCGCACTATGCCGTTTGAGGTAAGGCCAAGGCTCATGACTCCGACAATCTTCAAACGAGGGGCCCACCTAGATATGAAGTATGTATGTATGATCGTATGGCAATGTTGTGTTGCGATTCACATAATTTCGACGAATTAACTGATGGAAAGTGATTAACTTAAATTTGACGAATTAACCAATAGAAAGTGATGTAATATAATTTTTACGTTCAATTTTAATATACGTGCGTTGTCATAAGATCAGTTTATCTTGGTTATAATCTTACTTAAAGAAGAGGAAGAGAGAATTGAGGAAAATGACACAAGATCAAGAAAAGAAAAATAACATTTTAATAAGTAGAGGGGAGGAAGATTGGTACAAAAAGAGAAGGCTAGTCCTCATCATCCTCTACAGAGGCTATGTTTGTCGCCCGTGTTGCCGTCGCCGCCTCCTGCATGAGGAGCGTGTTGTCTCGCTGATGGAGGAAGAGCTCTTTCGTCCTCTCCATACAGCAATGGCAGACAAATGCCCCGCTCTCATAACCTCAACCTCATCCACCATCTAGGTAGTCACCTAAAAGGCCTCTATTGCGCGTTGGAACGCAACAGAATCTTGGGAAGCAGCCACCTCTTTGTCGCCTGACACTTGGCCAGGGCTGCGTCAATCTTTGCTAGAAGGGCTTCGAAAGATATGATGAATAGAAAGTTAAGATAAAAGTAGGAGAAAGAGAAGAAATGGGATGAGTAAAACTGTGGGGAAGACCCCCTTTAAATAGAACTCGAATGAGTTAGTGTAAGTCGAAAGACACAAGCCTCGGAAGACCAACCATCATTTTGGAAAGACACATCGCTCGGTACTTCAAACGTCACGCATTGAAGCGATGTTTGACAGAAGAATTGAGAACGCGGCGCACATTGAATGAGCGCGGATTCACGAAGGAAGGATAGAGCGCCGCCCATCGGGATCTGCGATGTACAAACTAAATGTACCCCACATCAGGAAACGATACCACAACAGATAAAACCAACAAAACAAATAAAACTTTTATTTGAGAAAACAAATGGGCTAACCAAAAAGCCGGCGTTATTACAATAAAATTAATAAAGGGCTGGAGTACGGGGCCCAACTAAAGGATAATGGAGCAGCTAAAGGTTATTCTTGGGTCATGGCCTGGCAAAATTCCCTAGTGAAAAATGTCGAGGAAAGGAAAGGCGCTCCCTCCTTACAGCTCTAGCACCACCTCTGCGAGATCCCCTAGGAACCGCTTGAGTAGAGGAGCTCAACTGCCCGGCACCCCCAACAACAAAAGGTACCCGAGCTCAGCCACCGCTTCATGTTGGAAAGTTAGTCTACTCCTGGATCGGGTAATGGAAGCTCAGGAGGGTCCCAAAAAATGCCGCCCATAGGACTAGAGGGAGCACACCTTCCTTGTACTAGCTTCAATCTGATCTCAACCGCACGAAGCTTAAGACCGAGTGGGAAACCCTGATGGTCGACTCGTTGTGGACAGTAACTCGCCTTTGCTGCTCACTTCTCTCCCTGGCAATGTATTCTATGAGAGTTGCCTAATGATCTTCATTCTCCGCAACCTCGGTTCTCATCCAGTCAAGCAGGGAAGAAAAATGGATAATCTTCCAGAAAAAGTAGAAGGAGTCTTCATCGTCATTCAGAGTACCGCTAACGCTAGACATGGCAGTCGAAGGGGAATGAAGAATGAAGGTAAAAGCTTGGAAGGGGTCCCCTTTATAGATGACAAAGCCTTAAAGAAAGTGAATCGCGAGACACACGCTACTCGCATCAAAAGATGGCAAGATTTGAGGAATCAAAGATTTGGGGGATCGACAAATGTCCTGCTGCAGATCACGCCCCACAGGAAAAGACGAACTACCTAGCCGAGTAAGCTAACCAAAACGCGAAGAAAATAAAAATAAACGACCCTTTCATTCCAAAAAGGAAGTTTATACACAAAAAGGTGAGGTGAGCCAATTACAAGCGATACAAAAGATAGGGGGAAGAGTACCAAGCAGTGAGCCTATCCTAGACTAGGAGATCGCCAAGATGGTCCAGATCGACCTTCCCAAGTAGCGGGTCGTCAGAGAGCGAAAGAACATCCTCAGCACGATCCATCTCCTTGGGAATAGGGCTTCTAGCAGAAGCGGCCCAAGCAGCGTCATATGCTGCCCAAATTGCCTAGCTATCGAGGTCAGGGTATTGCTCCTCTGCTTTCTCCAAAGCAAAGTCCAGTCCTCTTGCAGTCCACTCCTTTTGAGTGTCCTAGGTCCTAGGGTGATCCTCAAAACCTACCACTAACAGAGCTGGTCGGTCAATGTTTGCTCTGCGCGCTCCATATTTTCCTCTGCCGCCTTTTTTCCCTCTACTGCAAGAATCGTTAAACCCTCTGCTGCCTTCTGACCATCCAGAGCATCTTCCCCTTCTCGTCGGAGTGGAACGATCAGCACCCGAGCATCTCTAAGCTCGACCTAAAGAGACCCCACCTTCTTGCATCTAGTCTCGACTTCAACCTGAGCAGCCATTGCCTTCGCTTTAGTGACACGTTTTCCCTCCTCGGAAGTTCGAATCCAGGCCAGGTCAGTCATGCCCTGATTGGTACACTTCCAAAGCTCAGAGTTTGTCTCCATCGCCGTCTAGCAAAAGGTGACTAGAACCCGCACAAATAACAAGGTTGTTAGAGTTTGGGGATCCAGGGATAAGAAAGAGAGACGAAGAGAAGGAAACGCAAACCTTAGCCATATTCTGACAGTCGTGGCTCAGCATCCGGTTGACGCACAGAGAATTGGAGGTCACCCGACTCAGCGCACGTCTTGTCACAGAGCAAACAACCTCTGCGACGACTTCTTCTACTTCTGAAGTAGGAAGATTAGCGAGTAAAGGGACTTTAAAATCCAAGCAAGCTGCTACCCCTAGAGTTGAGGGAGGCTCAGAATCGGAAGAAAGGATATAGACAGAAGGCTGGCGATAGGTTAACTCGTCGTCTAGACGGTGGCCTAAAGGTTGATCGGGGCTGGAGAGGGTGGCATGACATGGATTTGCTGACGAGCAGCGTAGGAAGAAGGAGGCACAGGTGCCTTAGGAGGTAATGAAGCTTAAGGCAGAGCTGGTGGAGGCCCCTAGGAGGGTGGCACGACCCTATCACGACGCACGGATGGCTCAACGTCGCCAAATTGCCTCCTATGCTTGGCATAAAGTTGCTCTCGAAACTCGGAGTGTTCAACCTACATTTCTTTGGAAACTAGGCAAAGGAATACTGAGAATCAGTGTAAAACCTAAAGGAGCATAAAAATAAGCTAGAAGGTAAGTCTACCTTGAATAGGGGGGACTTGGAGACCCTTACTTGATAAGGGACTCCTCGCACAGAAGCACGTCGCTGTGGTGGACCTTGTCAGACAACCTCGTGGCTACCTCCAATACCCTAAGTGAGACTTCGAAAAGGGGCTCGGGAAAAGTGGGGAAATCTGCAAGATTGAAAAGAGCACAGTCAATAGCAAATAAAGAACACGACCCCGAACTCGATTGGGACTTCAAATAGCGGCCCATCATTCGCGTTAAGTGTGAGCCATTCCCCTGATACGTAAAACAAATGGTCCATCCACTTTTCGATGGACGAAGGGCCATAGATCTTCATCTTCCTACTCGGACAGGCCTAGAAATAAAGGTAACTGGGAACCTTCGGATGAACCATCACAAAAGGGCGCTAAGCGCCTGGTCGACCTTGAAGGTGGTCCTGCCGAGATGCCGCCAGAGCATGTAACACCTTAGTAGTGTTCCCCAACCGTTGGAAGTGATCTGCATTGGTGCTAGCTTACCCGAAGATAGGAAATTTTGGACGAAATAGTGGATAGGAAGTCTAATCCCTTTCTCGAACATCTGGGGATAGAAAGAAGTTTATCCCAAAGGTGGTCTCTTAAGCGTTTCTTTGGGGATAGGCAACCTAGTAGCTACTATACATTATTAGGAATGGACTATCTCTCCCTAAGACTAGCTAGAGAACCTGAAGACAATCGAGAAGGACGAGAACCAATTTCTAGGGGAGGAGACGAGACTACCCCATGACTCGAGGTGGAGACCTCGAGGGAAGCAACCCCTACCACCACTCATGGACAAAAAGCTATCACCCACAGCAGACATTTAAGAAAAAAAAATGGAAAGAAACCAAAAATTAAGAGAAGGGAAAAAGAGACTGACTTGCAACTGGGTTGGGTTGGGAGCACAGATTGACAGTGTTGAGCTTGAGGATCGCCCAAATACTGCAAGCCTATTTTATATAGCCCTATGAGGCATCACGATACCATCAGATGATGAAATGGATCGACGATTGTTAGACCACTGGAAGGATAGCTTCGACCCTTGAAAAGGCGTGACGATTCGAATAATAGCAACTGGTATAAGGAAGTCGGGGACCGAATCCATTCTCGGGAGAAAAAAAGAGAAAAGCTTGAAGAAGTCATGAGCGACTCTGCAGGCCTCTTCAAGAGAGCAGACCTTGCAGAGTGGGGGCCATTGTTGGGGGTCGGGATTGTTGGGATTGGTGTTCTAAGTCTCATGGAATCTCGTAGTTTGTAACTTGTATAGATGACAATTTATTTATTTAATAAAATAAGAAGTATTTT